>JALIZH010012486.1:0-71958 GCA_030522465.1 Rhipicephalus appendiculatus
CTGAACTTCGTGACCCGATTTGAATCGATGAGCCTAATAAGGTGAAGGTGGTGAAGCGTAACTGCCTAAACATTTGCTGAACTTTTGTATTGCGCCAAAGCGGATTCAGGCCACACGCCCTATCGAAAAAAACAGCGTTTCCAGTGTCTCCCAGTGCGTTTCAGCGCACTGGGCGACACTGGCCACGCTGTACAGTGCGTCCCACTGTACTCCAGCGCGCTGGGAGACACTGGGACGCACTGTACAGCGTGGCCAGTGTCGCCCAGTGCGCTGAACACGCACTGGGAACACACTGTGCCGCGTCGCCCAGTGTCTTACAGCGCGCTGGGAGGCACTGGTCACGCTGTACACTGTCTGCCCGCACACTGGGAACACCGGCGGCACATTGGAAAAAACTGGGCGCGCTTGATGGACTTTCTATAAGACTTTATATTGGATTCGCGAGATGTCGAGCGTCAAAATTTGCCGAATATTTTCCAAATTTTCTGTCCTGTGTGCTACACATATATCTATAGCTTTAGTTTCGGTTAGGCGACGGATGTGCTTGTAGGCTAAAGCAATCATCTGTCGAGCGCGCGGGTGCGCTTTCCTTGAAGTGTGTTCGAGTGTCGTCAATGTAGTTTATAAACTACATCGAAAGAACTCATCATTCGCAACACAATATGGCAGTAGTATTAGTCTGATAATCAAGATCAACCTGCTCTAGCAGTCAGTCGTTGCCGCTCGTACCGCAGAAAGCCGCACGTCACCGGCAGCAGTTAGCCGCTGCAACGCCCAATCTCGGCGTTTTTAGCTTCTGATTTGTGTAATCGAAGGTGCAAATATGACCTCGCTTGGGTCAGTTATGATCGAAACTACATTTTAGCGGTTATTAGACTCTCTGTAATGGAATATATATCTACGATCTTCACAGCGACCGTGGCTGATGAAGTGCGGCCCTAAGCCTAATGTTCGTTTCGGCTAGAGTGAACTACTTCAGATCTAGTACGCGGAACGTAAACAAGGGGACAGAAAATATGTTCAAACGGGTGACGAAAAATACAGTGTTCAGTGAGCAGTTCAGATGCACGATGTTTGCTGCGTAGGCATGACTAACCGCTTAGCGAGACAGTGCGATTGCCGCAACTCATCTGCGATTACGCTGATAAATTTTCGTGCAAAACAAGCTGCACGTAGACGTTCTGATCCAAGGCAGCCCATAACAAACAAACAGACAATCTCCTGTCAGGTTGGCGCGAGCCACGAAGAGACGAAGATCTGCGTTTCTAAGCGAGAAAACATGGCTATTGGATACCGGAATTAGCGATAACATGAAGAAAAAGCCGGCAGATCCCACGCACTGTGGGAATCGATGTAATGCGAAGCAGCCAGGAAAGGAGCAAATCATGCTTTACATAATTTGCATGTCATGTTTTACATGTTACGACGTGTCATTTGTGTTCGTCATGCAGTCACGTCGCGATATACCAATTTTGGTGTATGTCAAGCTAGCGAACTGGACGCAAGCACACCATGAGCGTGGCATGTAAATGGCCATTTTAGATGACATGCATGGCTAGATTTTCCTGTTACCACCTGCCACTTATGTTCGTTATACAGTCATGTCACTCAATACCAAATTTGGTGTATGTCAAGCTAACGAAACGGCCGCGAGCGCGCCATGAGCGTGGAAAGCAAGTCATGTCGCTCATGACATGTCATGATTTCCATATTACCACTTGTCATTTATGTTCGTCATACATTCATGTCACTGAATACCAAATTTCGTGTATCTCAAGCTAACGAAACGGCCGCGAGCACGCCATGAGCGTGGAATGCAAGTCATGTCGCTCATAAAGTCATGATTTCCATATTACCACTTGTCATTTATGTTCGTCATACAGTCATGCCACTCAATACCCAAATTTGGTGTATCTCAAGCTAACGAAACGGCCGGGAGCGCGCCATGGGCGTGGCATGTAAATCATACTTTTCATGACAAGTTAGTCATGATTTTCATGGTATGACCAACCATTTATGTTCGTCATACAGTCATGTCACTAATACCAAATTTGGTGTATATCAAGCTAACGAAACGGCCGCGAGCGCGCCATGAGCGTGGAATACAAGTCACGTCGATCATGAAGTCATGATTTCCATATTACCACTTGTCATTTATGTTCGTCATACAGTAATGTCACTCAATACCAAATTTGGTGTATCTCAAGCTAACGAAACGGCCGCGAGCGCGCCATGAGCGTGGCATGCAAGTCATGTCGCACATGACAAGTCATGATTTCCATATTACCACTTGTCATTTATGTTCGTCATACAATCATTTCACTCAATACCAAATTTGGTGTATATCAAGCTAACCAAACGGCCGCGTGCGCGCCATGAGCGTGGAATGTAAGTCATGTCGCACATGACAAGTCTTGATTTCCATATTACGACTTGTCATTTATGTTCGTCATACAGTCATGTCACTCAATACCAAATTTGGTGTATATCAAGCTAACGAAACGGCCACGAGCGCGCTATGAGCGTGGAATGCAAGTCATGTCGCTCATGAAGTCATTATTTTCATATTACCACTTGTCATTTGTGTTCGTCATACAGTAATGTCACTCAATCCCAAATTTGGTGTATATCAAGCTAACGAAACGGCCGCGAGCGCGCCATGAACGTGGCATGTAAATCATTCTTTTCATGACAAGTTAGTCATGATTTACATGATATGGACAGCTATTTATGTTCGTCATACAGTCATGTTATGTCATAAAAAAATTTGGTATAAATCCCATTAACGATACGGCCATGAGAGCAGAATGTCGTAGGCGGCTAGATAGATAGATAGATAGATAGATAGATAGATAGATAGATAGATAGATAGATAGATAGATAGATAGATAGATAGATAGATAGATAGATAGATAGATAGATAGATAGATAGATAGATAGATAGATAGATAGATACGCTCAAACTCGCCGAAGTTCGCTAAGAAATGCTTCGCATTTAAAAATAACCTGAAGCTTGTCATTTGTGTGTGACGTAGTGAGTAGCGTGTCAGGCTCACAATGAGTAGTCCGTCGAGGTAGCAAGTTCGAATCCCGCGTGCGCGTTTTTTTTTTAATTTTTTTTTGTTTTTTTTCTTTTGTCCCAGTGCTCGTGTTTCAGCCTTAATTACGATGTGGGCATAACCAAAATTTTTAAAAACAATTTAAAAGCGTGATTTTGGCCCATAACGCGTGTCCCAGTGTGCAGCGCGCCAGCGTCCAGTGTGCCCCGTGCAGCGTGCCAGTGTCCCAGTATCCAGCGCCACACTGGTCGCATCGTCAGGTATGGCGCTGGGACAGTGCCACTGGGTTTTCCGATAGGGCGGAGCCAAACGGAGCCAAAAGAACGAAGACTAGGCAAATCTGCGTACTAGCCATCATTCCCATGCTGGCTGAAGCGCCGTGTGTGGCAGCTCCCATAGCCACTAGCGCCAGAGTTCCCTCTAGTGTATATATAGGAAACTCTATTCTGCGCTTTAGCAAAACGGGAGGCAGAGGTTTGTAGTATGAGCCTTGAGCGCGCGAAGGCATCCCGCTTCCCGCCGGTGTCCGTCTCGCTCCACGAAGGTGTGATATTGAACCGTTGACATCGTTGCCTTTCTGTACACTAAACATTTTTACACCCTTAAGGGTGTAAAAAAGGTGTTACTAATATTTACACCCTTTTTTACTAGGCAAATCCCTTTTTTGCTTATGTACAGCCTAAGAGTAGGGTGTGCAAGCAAAGAGGGTTTTAATGTCTTTGGGTGTTAATGGAAGAGATGAAGGGTGCATATTTATAATTATAGTAACAATTGTTGAGGTTTAACGTCCCAAAACCGCCGTATGATTATGAGAGACGCCGTAGTGGAGTGGAGGGCTCAGAAAATTTAGTCCACCTGGGGTTCTTTAACGTGTCCCTAAGTCCAAGTACACGGGTCTCAAGCATTTTCGCCTCCATCGAAAATGCGGCCGAGATTCCTACGACCTGCGGGTAAGCAGTCGAGCACCATAACCACTAGACCACCGTGGCGGGTGGTGCACATGTAAGCATTAAGCCGCATCCATGCTTGCATGTTAAAATCGCGAACGTCGCGCAATGTGTCCGTTGTACTGCCTTTTATAAGATTGCAATGTCTGTCACATCACAAAAGCAAACAAATGGTAGAGCCATTGGCACATTGTTATTTCTCGCGATATTTTATTTTCACAGAGACAAATCATGAAGAATCATTGCTTCACAGAACACTATAAGAACAATCGAGAAAATGTACAAGAAAATTGACAAACACTTTTTTTTTTCGCACTGGTTCGACATGCGTCCTACCGTTTTATATTTTCCACATTAAATTTCACCGCATGGGCGTTTATACGAGCTACTGCCAGCGGATATACCAATGTAGAAGCAGTTGAGAAAAAAACTTGAATTTCTTGCAAAACCTTTCTCGGTCTAAAGCTGTTTGAGCGCGCGTCGTTCTCGCAATTTTCACGAATACGAGACGTGCTTCATCGAAGAGGAAAACAAGGCACTACTTTCTGCAACCATTACGGGAGCAGGGACAGTGATTATTTGAGGGAAAAAAAAAGAAATGTCAGCAAATGGCACGGTGAGCGCGGGACAGCGCCTTTGGGAAGGAGAGAAGAGCATGAAAGATTAGGCGAGAGGAGGGTGAGAGAGCGCCAACTGCGCCAACGGCATATACGTTGTACTCTTGCGCCTTGCAAGTGACGCCTCTGGAAGCTGACGCGTCGAGAGCGCCAAAAACATGCCCAGGCAAGGTTCAGAGCAGACTTCTGCCTCCCCCGCCTTCCCGCCTTAAATTCATAGAAGCAAAGCTAGCGGGAAGTGAGGAACGCTTAGAACGCACGATGCTTGCGCACTCTCTCAAGGACAAAGGTACAAGGGTGTGGTAGAGTTGCGAACGCACTCAAGTGAGACTCAACCGACATCCTAACGTTGGCGCACCACTTCCTAAATGAACCAATAAGGATGCACATGTTTTAATTTAGAATATTTAATTAATAATAATTGTGTTTGAATGATAAGCGTGGTACCGAAGCTCACGCCTCAAAGCACCACTGTTCCTCGAGTCGTAGACACAAATCTAAAAAGCTGGGATTCTTTACTTCAAGCACAGACGCAATTTTTGTCAGCGACGGATATGCCGCGGCCGGCACTATGATTTCCAGTTCAAACATAGCTCAAAATGCCTGCATCTGTTGGCAACTGTGGTAGCTCACTCCTCCATCAAATGTGTGCGTGTGCGCCGTCGAAGACGATTTCCTCCGTGACCTGTGCTATTCGCCGTGTGTTGAAACGCCCTTTGCGCGCGCGCTTATCTCGCGGTGGGGGAGCATGGGGCTTTCGCCGTAACGATTGCGTTGTAGTTACCGAGCGCACGAAGGTCACTTCGCTCACGGCAGTCCCCCCGTTTGCGAAAAGAACACGTTTTTCAAACACAGCGAAGTAACAACTGTGACACTTGTTAGTTCGCACTCGTCTGTGCCTGTGAATACGTTTCGTGCGTCGTTTTTGTTTGACCAGCGCGTTAAGTGTCGAGCTGTGAACGTTGTTAGTTCTCTCTCGTCATGTGCGTGTTGTTTTCGTGCGTCATGTGTGCGTGAGCAGCGCGCTGCACGTTTCGACCTGCTTGCCATTCATCGCTTGACATTCCAGTTTGTTGCTATCGCATTCATTGCTTCGCCTTGTAGGGAAACTGTGACTTTTTTCAATTGTGTATTTGTTGACAGCTTCGGTAACTACTTTTCACGCTCGATGAAGGGCGAGGCTCTTTTTTTTTTTTTTTTGCAACGGTCTGTTTTTTTGCAAGTCGCATAGTTACGTATTTAAATGTTGGAAATGTGGACTTGTACTATTGTGAGTTGGGTACTATTGTGAGTTGTACTAGTGTGAGTTTACCAGGACGGTGTAGTTAATAGTAATATTAAACGTGCAAATTTCTGTATTACTTCACAGCTCGTGCATTTTAGTCCAGTCTGTGTGACTCGTGTGCCGCGGACGTCCGTAAGCGCGCCCGCATTTACAGCATGTTGCGACATCGTAGCTAGGCCTTTTCGGATTCTCTTTAATGGTCGCAAGCCCTAATGTTTACGTTCTGAACGCATTATCCTCTCATTATAGTGATTTCACGCACACACACAAAACAACAACAACAAAAAAAAGACGTGTTGATGTTCGGAATGCCATCGTCTGCCATGAGAGTGGCCGAACGAGTTCGCCGTGCGGCGTTGAACCTGATTCAAATTTTGATAAAAAGTTGGTCCGGGCAAATATAGGATTTATTTTATGAACGTGATCTTGCCGAATCGATACATTGGGAGCAGGCAGATTAGCTCGAGCAAATGGGCTGTTACAATGATAAAGATTATGAAAAAACGACAACCGCGTAATTTTTCTGCGCAAGTAAAGACTAACAAGATTTAGTGATTTCTTCAAGGCGGATACACTTTCGTAACGAGAATATGAAGACAAGATAAACCGGGTTGCTTTATTTTGAACTGATTCGAGTAGGCTAGACGAGTAAGCATGATGTGGGTGCCAAGTGATGGAGGCATATTCCAAACAAAGCTTGATGAGGGAATTGTACGCACGTAGCCTTGTATCAGTGTTTGCAAGATGCAAGCGTCGAATAAGGTAGCCTAATTTTTTTGCATGTTTTAGAGGTGACGTGTTCAATGTGCACATTCGAGCTTAAGTTCGATGTAAAAAGGACACCGAGGTATTTAATTGAGGGTAGAGTTAGATCCACGTATTTTATATTGGTTAGTGTTCGGGCGAACAGTTGAAGCGAACTGCACGTGTTTAGTCTTTCAAATATTGATTTCCATTTGCCATATATTACATCATTCTGTTAGCCTCTTTAAGTCGGACTGGAGTGAAATGACATCATCGTGGCTGGTTATGGTTTTATAAACGACGCAATCGTCTGCAAAAATGCGTATTTGAGATGTGAGATTAGTAGCTATGTCATTTATGTATATTAAAAAAAGTAATGGGCCAAGGAAGGAGCCTTTGGGAACTCCCGAGATGGCATCAGCACCGTTAGAGAAGCAATTTTGTAAACTGATCAGCTGAAATTTGTTAGTAAGAAGTTCCTCAATCCATCTTGTCGAGTTGTAGTCAAGTGGAAAGTTTCTAATTGTAAGTTTTCGGCGATTGTGAGGCACGCAGTCAAATGCTTTGGAAAAATTAATGAACATGGCGTCTATGTAAAGTTGATTGTGTATAGAAGTGTGAATATCTGTGACGAGTTCATACAGTTGAGTTTGACATGAGCGATTTTGACGGAATCCATGTTGATTATTAAGGAGCAAGTTGTTTTGGCTAAGGTAGGTTACAATGTGTGTATACAGAATATGCTCAAGTAATTTGCAACAGATGGATGTTAGAGAAATTGATTTGTAATTGGTAGGGTCCATGGTGTCACCGGACTTGAAAACAGGAATTACTAAGGCAGATTTCCAATCTTCCGGTATACAACCTGTATCCGGCGACTGTTGAAATATTAAAGAAAGCAAAAAAGACGAGTAATGGGACGTAAATTATAGAAGTTTGGCACTTATACCGTCCGGACCGGGGCTGGGTTTTTGAGGGAGCCTGTCGACGGCACGAGATATGCCATTTTCCGATATTACGATGGGTGAGAAATGGTACTGGATGAGTGGTTGATGAATTATGTGAACATCCTGAAGCGCTTGTTCCTGAGTAAAAATTACATCAGAAAAACATTTGCTAAATTTGTTAGCGCTATCCATAGCGCTCGAAGTCGTGCTATTTTCAGAAAATAAGGGAGCTGCATGATTAGAGTTTGGGTTTACCACTAGCCAAAACTTTTCCGTATCATTTTTCAGCATATTTGGTAGGGTACAGTTGAAAATTTTGTTTTTGGCATTAGCAATAGCAGTTTCTGTAAGACTTGATATGCTCTTGTAGTTTTCCCAATCTTGGGTATTTCTCCGGGAAAACCTTCTGAAAGCTCTTTTTTTCTGTATGTATTTTTTTACATCCTGGTTAAACCATGGATCGTTCGGCCTTGAGGTGATGGTTATTTTGGGTATACACATAGCTTCGACTTCCTTGAGTTTCTCTCGAAACAAACACCAATTGTTATTTGCAGATCTGTTTTGAAATTGAATTGAAAAGTCTGCTGCAAATGGTGCTAGCTTAGCAATAATTTTTCCACTATTAGCTGG
The DNA here is from genome assembly GCA_030522465.1 of Rhipicephalus appendiculatus. Taxonomy (NCBI): domain Eukaryota; kingdom Metazoa; phylum Arthropoda; class Arachnida; order Ixodida; family Ixodidae; genus Rhipicephalus; species Rhipicephalus appendiculatus. Next base: position 8,230 of record JALIZH010012486.1, read on the forward strand.
TGTGTAGCTGAGAATACACTTTTTTATTTTCTTTTGCACGGTATATTTTAGCGCAAACGAGCAGTGCACGACATTGTGATCACTTATTGGATCAAGTACTCGTGTTTAAGTTAAGTCTGGATGATTTGTCAAGATTAAGTCTAGTACATGATTGCCTCGTGCTGGTGTTTGAACTACTTGAGATAAATGGTTCTCGTGCTATTAAGAAAATGAGTTATTAGAATGCTTTGACTCACCAGCGCAGTTTGGTCCTTGTTTCGCCGCCAGACTTCCCTCAAGAATGTCGGCAAGTCGACGTCTGGAATCACTGCGTTCTCGACAGTCGACTTCACGATGCCACCTTCTGTTACAATGGACACATTGGAATTGGGGAGCCCGTCCTGCTCTGTGGGCATCTTGTAGGATGGTGAGGCTAGCAATGCCATTGCCACTTATTGCAGAGAAGTTCGGTTCTCTATACTTCAAGAACAGCGTGGCCTTTGTTCGGCGTAATGCCGTCGGGAATCCGAAGCAGAAAACTAGCCACGGGCGTAGTTCGGATAAATGCGCTGCACAAGTGGAACGAGCAACAATTAAAACATTTGTCAGATCAACGTACCATGACAGTCTTTCTAAAAAATATAAAAAGCACAGAAAGCCCTTGAAGCAATCGAAATTGTCACAGTGTGACCCGACATGCAATGAGAGAAGAGACGCGTCAGGTTGTGAAACAGCTGCTCTTAGCGAAACTATGTATATACTGTCTGATGAAACTGATCACTCGAGTCTCTGAAAATGCAAACCTTTCGTTTGAACCAGAAAACGTCATAAACAGGGCTCTGCTTGACAGAATCGAAACAATTTTCACAATTTTTCTTCAAGGTCTATCGGAAATTTTTCTATAATATAATGTAAAATATAATGATGTGCGTCTGGCAGATGTCCTTTTATACAGCCACCATTCTTTTTCTTTTGTCTTATCAGTTCTACAGAAAAATCAATCATCGGGGACGCGGCGTTGTTGGAGCGAATAACGGAAGACGAAAACAATAGAAGACAACAGCTAGGAAAATAGAAGACAACTCACAAAGTTAGCAATGTTGCATATATCACGGCCATATATGAATCAAGAAACCTGACAAATACGCCATGAGAAATCTCGAACTGAAAGGAATTCGAACGTGCGCCTATCGCATCCACCGTGTGCTTACAATAGAGGGGCCCTGAAAACCTTTCTTATCATAAGTAGATGATAATGTGTGGGTGAGCCTCCTGTGATTATGTGCGCAGCCTAGTATTACGCCGCATGTAGTAGTGAAATTACAATCGTGTGTCAAGAACGACATTAGAATCGGCGGTTTTCTGCTTCTCAACGTCGTCAACAGCTACGCAAAAAGCGGGAACTAAAGTACGAAGCAGCGATCGACCGATTCCTTCATCGCGCAGTATTAGTGCTGACTATTTGATTATTTGTTGTATGAATGAAACGCAGCTGTAAGCTGTCAGGAATACCGAAAAACGAAGAGCTGCTCGCTCTTCCGTCGTCTGTTTAATGTTTCGCATTCTGTAACATTCATGTGAGGCCGCACCTGGCGGACTATACGTGTCCTCTTTCGAACGCTACACATGTGAGGCCGCCACTTGTTACGTAGCAAGCCCGCTACGACAGTATATACCCATGTGTAGTCTCGTGTTCAAAGCCACATGCACTCCCTGGCAGTTTCCCGCTAGGCGAGCTTACTCCGCAGCTTTGATGCTGCAGGCCTTCACCACAGCCCGAAAAGACGACGTTTTTATGATGTGCACATCACCGAACGGAAATAATTATCACTGAAGCAAGTGCAATGGCCCACACACGGGCAAGAGAAGGCTTCCGTGCTCAATCAATAAACCTATTATCCAGAGCTGGCTAAATTACTATTAAAAAAGTAATTAAACTACATTACAAATTACATGTGGCCGAAAGTAATGACGTAACATATTACTCTAAGTTTAGAAAAGTAATAAAATTACTTGCAAATTACTTCAGCAAAAGTTCATGATCGAAGTACTAGCTGATGTAAACTTTATTTACGTCCGCCTCGGTGGAACAGTGGCTATGGTGCTCGGCTGCCGACCCGAAGGTCGCGGGTCCGATCCGGGCCGCGGCGGTCGCATTTCGATGGAGGCGAAATGGTAGACGCCCGTGTACTGTGCGATGTCAGTGCACATTAAAGAACACCAGATGGTCAAAAATTTCCGGAGCCCTCCACTACGGCGTCTCTCATAATCATATCGTGGTTTTGGGACGTTAAACCCCAGATATTATTACACTTTATTTACAGCACCTATAGATTGAAATGTCAGATATATTTGTTCCCCTTCCCGCACTTTAATCTTCCCACGCCTTAATGTGTGTACCATACTACGGTATGGTACACAGAATTAAGGGCCTCCGTCATTTTTATTTCCTTTTCTGACCAATTTCTTAGGCCCAAAGAGCGGCAGACAGGCTATATTTTAGTCAAAAAAGTATTTGAGAAAATAATGACCATTTTTTTTAAATTCCTCGCTTGATGTACCAGCAAATACTTGCATTACTAAATTACTAACCCATCAGAACAAATTAATAGATAACTCACTGCATCAAAAAGTACTTCAATTACTGCAATTTTTTACTGCGAGGTATGCTTTTATCTCGCAATAATTGTTGGGGTTTTACGTCCCAAATCAACGATATAATTATGAGGAACACTGAAGTGGAGGGCTCAAAATTTTGACCATCTGGTGTTTTTTAACGTCCACTGACGTCGCGCGGTACACGGACCTCTATGATTTCACCTCCTGTGCTTTTATCAAAAGTTAAGTAATTTCATGCAGGCTATGTAAGAAGCAAAATGCAAAATCAGTCTCTGATGTGAAATGCCTTTGTTAAAGAAGTCCCAGTTTCCCCGCAAGATCAAAGCAATTAATGCGATCGCAACAAGTATGAACGTTATGCTAAGAAAGGCTACCAGCTGATTCCTTTAGGATCTGATCATGAGTATTTCTACGAAACGCTGGTACAAGGAAATAGAGCCACTCCAGCGAACGAAGCAGTTGTGCTTAGTGCTGCTTCAACACGAAGTAAGCGGCCAGAGCACAGGACGTACAAATGTATGAGCCGTCTACTGATCTCAATCGAGTTAACGCTCGACTGTGCCTTTTTAATGAAAGTTCGCATTTGCTCCCCAAGCAACGCGGCACTCCCCCCACCTACCATCGGCACCCTTCATGCTGCTTTGCCCGATGGAGCCGGCTAGTGCAACTCATCCCTGCTTGAGCCGCGTCCACAGCAGCGTTCGTCTTCAGTCTTCGCAAGTTCTCGCTTGCACATGCAGTATACGCCTTGCAGAGCGATGTTATTGATTTGGAGTATTTAGGGAAGATGATGGCGGTGGCGGCGGCGAAGACAAAAATGCGCCTCGAGTGTCTATATAGTTGCTATCTCAAAAAAATTGGAGAACCCTTGAGCTTCGCCTTCAAGAGTTGAACGCGATAGCTTAATCGAGCCCCGTGGGCATCAGCTTCAACCGTGCCGCGAGTAACGGAACGTTTCTGCGCGTAACAATGACCGTTTCAAAGTACCCTAGAACGCTTACTGCAAGTATAGTTTCGAAGTGCCCACTACGCCATAATTCTTTGTTATTCAAATTTGCCAAGTACCCCCCAACGTGTCCGTACATTACCTCGTGTGCCTGCGCAGCTACACATTTTTTAACGGTTGGGCTCCATTAAACCATCCACCCGTTGCACATTTCACATTTTTGACGCCTGTCGCGATTCTACGATTGTGCCACGCAATATTACATGCATTAAGGAGGCTCCTCCCACTACATGACATTCTACCACCAAGCAGTTTTTTTTTTCACCAGCCAAGCAGCTTCAAGCAATGTGTTCCTTCATGGTTGGCTAGGGTAGAACCCCTGCTTATCACGAAGGAATTTGAAATCGAAATGTTGTTAATGCAGTGACTGACGGCAGACATGTGCTTGCATGTTTGTTTCGTCTTGAAACATAATTCTGTTGTCCCCATTTTGTGACGTACAACCGGAAATAAAGAACAAACGCGCAGATCCCACGCATTGTGGGAATCGATGTAATGCGAAGCAGCCAGCAAGCAGCAGATCATGCTGTGCATACATGTCATTATTTACATGTTAGGACCTGTCATTTACGTTCGTCATACAGTTACGACACGTAATACCAATTTTAGTGCATATCAAGCTACCGAGACGGCCGCGAGCGTACCATGAGCGTGGCATGTAGTAGATGCCGCAAATGACATCCATGCCATGATTTCATGCTACCAGCTGTCATCTATGTTCGTCTACAGTCACATCGCACAATACGAAATTTGGTGTATGTTAAGCTAGCAAACTTGTCGGGAGCGCACCATGAGCGTGGCGTGCAAGTCATGCTGTATATGACATGCCATGATTTTCATATTACCACTTGTCATTTACATTCGTCATACACTAACGTCGCGCAATACCAAAAGTGGTGTATATTAAGCTCGCGAAAAGGCCGCAAGCACCCCATGAGCGCAGCATGCAAGTCATGCTGACATGACATGTCATGATTTTCATATTACGAATTGTCATTTATATTCGTCATAAAGTCACGTCTCGCAATACCAAATTTGGTGTACATCAAGCTAGCGAAACGGCCGTGAGCGCACCAAAAGCGTGGCATGTAAATCATGCTGTACATGGCATGGATGTCACAATATTCATTTTACCACCAGTAATTTATGTTTGTCATACAGTCACGTCGCGCAATACGATTTTTGGTGCATATGAAGCTAGCGAAACGGCCGCAAGAGCAGCATGAGCGTGGCATGTAAGTAATGTTGTACATGACATGGATATCATGATTTTCGTTTCACCATCTGTCATTTGTGTTTGCCATACATTCACGCCTCCCAATACCAAGGTTGGCACATGTCAAGCTAGCGAAAGAGCCACGAACGCACCATGATCATGGCATATATTCCATGCGATACATAACACGCAGGTCATGATTTTTATATTACCACCTGTCATTTACGTTAGTAATACAGTAATGTCTCGTCATAGCAATTTCGGTATATATCATGTTACCGAAACGGCCGCTACAGCATATATAAAAGGCCGTGGCACATAAACCATTCTGTTGATGACAAGTTAGTCATGATTTCGATGATATGACCTGTCATTCATGTTCGCCAGACAGTCGTGTTCTGTCATACCAGTTTTAGTATAAATCTCATTAACGATACCGTGCGGAAAGCACGAAGTCGTAGGCGACTAGCTATATAGCTAGATACGCTGAATGTCGCCGAAGTTCGCTAAGAAATGCTTCGCATTTAAAAAAACTGGTGTGGCTCCGTGGTAGATCAACTGCTTGCCACGTAGGAAGCCTGAATTTTTTTTTATTTATTTTAGAATATTTATTTATTCATTCATTTATTTATTTATTTATTCATTTATTACATCTATATCGAATTTTAGCCCATAGACAGCACCAATTTTTCGCTCACTACAAACGATGCGACGCCGACACTAGAATTTCTGCAAAACGAGCTCTTTTGCGCTATCACGCACCTGCATTGTTTCACTTCATGTGAAATACTTGACATGCCCCCAGGACATCGTGTGGATGTGGCGTCCAAGTCAAGACCGTATACATATGCAATCAAAGTAAGTAAAAAGAGGAAATAGAAAGGGGTAAACATGCGACATAAATGTTGAATACCGAATCTATAACATAATAAATAATTCGTAATACTTGATGCCTAATACATAATTCATAATGCATTCATATCACATACATGATGCACATTCTATACAGGTCTAGCTATGCGAAACGATCACTTCAGTGAAATGTGCAGTCACTTGGTGATAGAATGAATACGGGTTGGACAAAGAAGAAATTTTGCCTGGCAGGTTATTCCATAATCTAATGGCGCGTGGACGTGCTGATGATTTGAAGACCAAAGAATCACCGCATGCCCGTGTAAAACTTAAATGATATCAGAATATTTTGCACGTGCAGGATGGGACATCGAGGTGAAATGAGCATGATCTATCGGAGTGCACATTAGTCTTAAATGATGTGATTAAAACGATGTCACGACGTCTACCTAATGATTGTAGAGAAGGGTCAGTTTTATTAATCTGAGCTACATTTGAATAGTAATTATAGTTTCTTGAGATTAACCACACTGCCATATTTGGATGGCTTCTAATATGGTGATGATTATGCCACGGCAAGGAGACAAACTAGCTGACGTGTACGAAAAATGTGAGGGAAGCTAGTTTATTAATATTATCAGCAGAATTTCAGAGGTGACGGCTTATGTAACGTAAACACTTTGAGACGATGGTCCGTACAGATGAGATATGAAAACACCGCGAGATTTTGTAATAGGCCTCGTGAGGCAGTAATTCCTCTTGACTACTGTATATCTAGTTAAAATTGTTATATTTTCGGCTAAATAATTTTAGCCTACATTTTGCTATGTTAAGGCTCATCAACCATGTTATGCGCCAATCGTCCGCAATGTGAATATCTGATAGGAGCGCCAAATGTCCATTAGCAAATATCATGCGGCGATAGATAACAGAATCTGCGAAAATTTCCATACCGGAAGAAATGTTGTTCGGTAAATCATTTCTTAAAATTAGAAATCAAAATGAAACAAGTACGCTGCCCTGCGGCACACCTGAGGTAACTAGGGAAAGATTAGAGAACTTTTGGTGATTCGAAGTGTAGCTACAAACCCACGATAAGGTTAACGAGTCTAAACGGAATGATGACAATTTAGAAGTCATGCGGCTGTGAGCGACGTGGTTCTAGGCGTTGGTGAAATTGAGGAATATATAACCATTGTGTAGGTTATCGTTTATACCCAAACGCAAGTCAGTCGTTAGTTCGAATACCTTTGTCTGGCAGAATAGATTTTTTTCTGAACCCTTGTTGGTCAGGGTGAAGCAATTTATTGTTCTCTCTATGAAAGAAAACATCAGATGCCATTCTGTATTCTGGCATGTAGCAGCAGGGGCAGTGATTGTCCGGTATAGGTGTGCTGTCACTTTGTAGGCAAACTCTGCTGGGTACCTGTCTTTTTATTGAGATAGCAATTATATGGACACTCTCGGCTGATTTTTGCCGTTGCTGTAGCCGTCATGCCCCGGATATGTAAATGTGTGTATATATATAAAAAAAGGCAAAACAAAAAATCAGAACAAAAAATTACTAAGGACCGACTGGGGATTCGAACCACCGACCTCTCGCTCCGCAGCGCACTGCGTTAGGCCACTCAACCACGCGCAGTGCACGCGCCGGTAACACTAACGGCAAGCTATTTATAAACACCATTTAGCGCTGGCGATCGCGAAAAAGCCTGAGCGTGTTTACTTTCACGCAACGCTCCTACATTTTCTTTCAATTTGAAAACTGCCCTCGAGACGCGCACGAAAAATGGGCCCCTTCCTGTACCCAGTTGTCATGTGGAACGGAAAAAAAAAGGAACACCGCGCACACGTTGCGTCAGACGCCACCGCTTGGCAAGAGGCGGAGAGGGGTCATTCCGCGCGCTGCACTTTGAAAGAAAAAGAAATATCTAAGAGCATCAGGTTCTGCGTTGTCGACACTTGCAGCGCGTTCCTCAAACACAAAGGCGCAATAACTGTGATAACTGTTAGTTCGCGTTTGTCCTGGGTATACCTGCGCATTCTTTTCGAGCGTCCTTCTTTGTGCTTCAGCGGGAAGCTGCAAGCATCGAGCTGCTTGTCGTTCTTCGTGTGACATTCCAATTTCTTGCGGCGAAGCTGGGACATTTGTTCCTTTGTTACCCATATGTATATCTAGAGCAAAACCTTCCGAACTAAGCAGCCCGAAGACGGCTGAAAAATAGACAGAAGACGAGGAAAGCTCTTTTCTTTTCTTTTGTTTTTTTTTTTTTTTCACTGCGAAGCATTTATTAGCGAACTGTCCGCCTCGGTGGAACAGTGGCTACGGTGCTCGGCTGCTGAGCCGAAGGTCGCGGGTTCGATCCCGCCCGTGGCGGTCGCATTTCGATGGAGGCGAAATGGTAGAGGCCCGTGTGCTGTGCGATGTCAGTGCACGTTAAAGAACACAGATGGTCAAAATTTCCGGAGCCCTCCACTACGGCGTCTCTCATAATCATACCGTGGTTTTGGGACGTAAAACCCCAGATAGCATTATTATCTTAGCGAACTTCGGCGACCTTGAGCGTATCTATCTATCTATGTATCGATCTATCTATCTATCTATCTATCTATCTATCTATCTATCTATCTATCTATCTATCTATCTATCTATCTATCTATCTAACCGCCTACGACTTTGTCCTCTCCAGGCCATATCGTTAATGGGATTTATACCAAAATGGTATGGCATAACATGACTGTATGACGAACATGAATGACTTGTCATATCATGCAAATCATGACTAACTTATCATGAGCGGTATGATTTACACGACATCGCCCGGGTGCTCCTGCGGCCGTTTCCTGAATTTGATACATCCACAAATTGGTATGATGAGACATTTCCGCGTGACTAACATAAATGGCAGGTGGTAATATAAAAATCATGAGCTGCATGTCATGTACACTGTCAATTTTTATGAAAGGGAACACGCGAGCGCGTGGCCCGCGCGTTCCGGCGGCTGCTTGCAGCGCCTTCAAGCGTGAGCGATAGTAACCACAGCCTATTTTCGTGTCGTCTAGTGGCGAGCAAAAGAACCAGTCATGAGTGATATGCCGCCCACAGAGTCGATGCAGCCGGCTGCAAGATTGCAACCCCCTCCCCCCTACCCCTTCAAAGCGATTACGCAAGAGGCTGGGCCAGCGGCGTGTCGTCTGCTGCTGGTAAACTATGCTTGGCACGCGAGCGCACTCGAAATGGTCTGCCGCTTGGCTTTCACGCGTTGCGCTTCGGCTGATATAGAGTGGTTTAGGCGGCAGTAGTGCAGGCAGGTGAGCTTTTCCTGGTGGTTTGCCGTCTTGATATCCCTAACCGAATGTCGTGGAGAACCTTTTAGATATAATCCCACTTTGCCGACAACGTGTCGCCTGCCATTACAAAAAGTACTAGTATGTCAGTGCTTTATGCTTTAAGGTCATGCACAAGTGCCGCTGGGGTCTTGATGAGAGCGCGAGATGGTGCTGTGTAGCAAACAAGAGAAAAGGTCTCGTGGTGGTTCGGGTGATTTTCATCGATATTTATAAGTAACGTAAAAGACGTGAGCATGAAACGTGAAAAGAAATAATTTCAATTACTTTATCGAAACTGAAAGAAATACGTCAATTGTCGTTTTACTTTTGACATCAACTGACAAAAAAAAGTACCACATTGCAATACTTGCCAATACTTAGTGCCGTAACCATTTGTGGACATGACAGCTGCCACTCCAGTAAGTAGGAATTCACACAGAGCGGCCGTTAGGGACGTGTCACTTCTCAGCATCTCCCCCTCCTCCTTGATGACAACCCAAAGGTCGTCCGCCGAGAGTCCCTGTAAGGACCCGACCGCCAGCGCGCTTTTCAAAAGTGCCCAAACGTTTTATACTATTCTCAGATCTGAAACGCCCCTAAGCATTGACAAGTGTCGCGATGTGCTACTTGTTTTTTGTTCGATGAGGGATTTCAAAACGGCAACCCACCACGAAAAGTTCATCTGGCTGCACCGCTGTTGCCTAAATCAATGAATCAGCCGAAGCGTAACGCGTGAAAGCCAAGCGGCAGAGCTTCCCCATTTCGAGTGCGTTCGCGTGCCAAGCATAGTTTACAAGCAGCAGACGACACGCCGCGGGCCCGGCCTTTTGCGTATTCGCCATCAAGGGGGGAGGGGGGTTGCAATCTTGCAGCCGGCTGCATATCACCCATGGCTGGTTGTTTTGCTCGGCACTAGATGACGCGAAAAGAGGCTGGGTTGCTCCCGCTCACGCATGAAGGAGCTGAAAGCAGCCGCCGCAGCGCGCGGGCCACGCGTTCGCGTGTTCCCTTTCATAAAAATTGACAGTGTACAACAAGATTTTCAGGCCAAGCTCATGGTGCGCTGACGGCCGTTTCGCTAGCTTGATATACACCAAACTTGGTATTGCGTGACGTGACTGTATGACGAACAGATCCAGCTTTCACGGACATCGGCGTTTAGTTCGCGTGTCTTCCACCACGTGCCGCATGACTTTTATCTTTTGAATCTCGCGCGAAGTCAAGAGTTGCGTCAAGGCAAGAAAGAAAAGGAAAGAAACAAAAGATAAAAGTTCAGAACACACAGCTTCACGACTTGGCGTGGCCTGCCGCGTTCGTTGCTAACGGCGACAAAGATAAGACCGGCGAGCTGCAACGTTAAAATGGCTAGTCATTCCCCGATCCTATGGCAACGACTCGTTTTACGCATCAGAAAAAGAAAACGGGGCCCGACTGCACCGGGAATTTTGAAAGGGTAGCCAAACGTATTCATTTATTCCTTTCGCATTTTTTTACAAGTATGTTATGCCCGCTGTTTGTCCGGTTCGCGATGTAGACAGGAAACCATGATCCTGCCGGCGCGGCCACGTCAAGCAAAATTAAGAACAGCTGTGCCTAGTTAAACCAGTGTAACCATAGACAAGCCTTATTAAGCCATGTTGAGCATTGTAAAACCTAATTTACTACGCATAACTAAGCTAATTAAATCACACCTCAAAAAAGCCCTAATTTAGCCGAGCTGAGATTCTCGTGTGCCTAGTAATGCCAGACTATGTAAGATGCGCTGAGCTTACCCTAATACTAATTAAGACGGAATATAACTAGTGGTAGCTCGACTAATTAGCTAATTAAGCTTACCTTGACATGGGATGGAAGCTAATCGAGACCAAGCGACGGATTTGCAAGTTAGGCCAATTTATCTAATTAAGGTAAGTAAGGTACTTGGTGTTGTGATTGCCAAACGATTCCCAATGAAACCCGATCGATGCCTATCCGATACTCGGGAATCGCAAAGTGATGGTGTGAACACTTCGTGCATGGACGTGTGAATGAACGTGTGCCTAGTCAAGCCAGGACCAGGCGAGTGCCGACCAGCTCTGCTCTGCCCCAGCCTTACGCGACTGAGCGCAAGCTGCGAAAATTTTTTACCATGTTGAAAGGCTCGGCCGATGGCAGATCTTGAAGCAGTTGGCGCACATTTAATGACTTGACAGTCGAATGATAGCATTTCGCAATGTTTAGTTCTAGGTTACTTAGCTTGTAGCGTCTGCTTACTTTTCGTCCCCGTGTTTTCCGAGCTTTTTTCTACTGCCTAAGCTTCTCTGGATGCACTGATAGCGGTTATACTTCTTATAATAATTGTTGGGGTTTGGCGTCCAAAGAACGCCATATGAATGTGAGAGATGCCATAGTGGAGGGCCCCCGATAGTTAGACCACGTGGGGTTCTTCAAAGTGCACCTAAATCTGAGCACATGGGCTTCTTGCATATTGCGTCCATCGAAATGCAGCCTAAGCGAACTAACATGGTGCTACCAAACGTGAGGTTCAAACTACAAAGTAGGGCCGCGGCGGCGCATTTTCGATGGAGGCGGAAATGCTTGAGGCCCGTGTGCTTAGATTTAGGTGCACATTAAAGAACCCCCAGTGGTCGAAATTTCGAGAACCCTCCACTGCGGCGTCTCTCATCTTACGGTCGTTTTGGGACGTTAGACCCCAAGAATTATTATGACTATTAAAGTACAAAGTAATTGTTCTAGAAGGTCTTGGCTCGCGGTACACACAAATCGGTGCATAGCACACATGATGACGCACGTGTGCTAGCGCTACAGATTTTCCGGTCACCGGCTCCAAAAACACTACCTAAATATCATCATTCGAACGCCCTCTGGTATGATTTTTTTAATGAACGAAAATTAATAAGAATAATAATAGTAATATCTGGGGTTTTACGTGACAAGACCACGATATGATAATGAGGCCCGCGGTATAGGAGAACTCCGGAAATTTTGATCATCTGGCGTTCCTTAAGGTGCTTTGACATCGCACAGTGCATGCGGTCCTCTACCATTTCGCCTCCATCGAAATGCGACCACCGCGGCCGGGATCGAACCTGCGCCTTTCAGGTCACCAGCCGACCTCCATAGCCGCTATGCCGTCGCGGCGGCATATCTACAGTGTCTCCACAGCCACCTTTGTCCCCCCACGAAAAAAAAAAAAGCATGGAAGAAAATTCTAATAAAGAGTCTAAGGCATGGAGCTACCATCTCTCCAATGCTATTCACCGCGTGTTAACAGGAGGTTTTCAGAGCGTTGGATTGCGGACAGCATGCGATAGCAGTTAAAGGAGAGTAGCTCAGTAACATGCGATTCGCTTGTGATATTGCCATGTTTAGTAACTAGGGAAAACTATTGCAAATCATAATTACTGAATTAGGGAAAGCAGAGTGGTGGGTCAGAAGATTAATATGCAGAAAAATAAAGCAATGTTCAGCAGTCTCCGAAGAGAAGAGTGGTTTGCGATGCCTATCAAAACACTGGAAGTGGTAAAGGAATACGTCTGTTTAGGTAAGGTAGTGACCGCAGATACGAACCATGAGAATGAAGTAACCAAAAGTATAAGAATGTTGTAGTGTGCATTTGGCACGTATTCTGCGATAATGATTGGCCGTTTACCACTAGCTCTCAAGAGAAAATTAAATGGTAGTTTACCACTATCTCTCAAGGGAATGCAGCGAGAAGACAAGATAACTGGTGGCAATTGAAAGTAACAGCCTGCATTCTAACAGAAGGGCAAGCGCGCGAACGGGAGGCATAAAGTTAAATGGGCAGATGAGATTCAGAAGCTGCCGGCGCTAACGTGTGCGCAGCCTGCACAGGACCGGGTTCATTGGAGAAACAGGGGAGTGGCATATACCTTACAATTAGCGTAGTCATGATGATGATCACACACTTGTGAATCGTGAATGCGAAAGTACCATTTCACGATTCGTACACGGTCGCCAATATATATATATATATATATATATATATATATATATATATATATATATATATATATATATATATATATATATATATATATATATACATTCCCTTGAGAGATAGTATTTTTACAGCGACATAAAGTGTGTCAAGAGGCCAATCAGGTTTCGCCTTAGCGAAGTATATGGGGCAGCGCTAGCACGAATACAAAGACTAGAAACAACAGGACACGCGCTGACAGGACACAGACAGCGCATGTCCTGTGTTTTCTCGTCCTTGTATTCGTTCTCGCGCTGCCCCATATACTGCACTATGAAACCTACCCAACTAGCCCACCTTTCCGTTATTCGCCTTAGCGTTTTTAGTGAGTGTAACACGTGCTTAGGTTTTATTTATTTATTTATTTATTTATTTATTTATTTATTTATTTATTTATTTATCTCAAATGCGCTCAAGCGCTTGGGCATTCTAGAGGGGAGTACGGTACATGTGTACAACAATAAGAAGAATACCGATGTTTCAGCGAACACTTTCAAAAAAATTTAAAGGTTGGCTGTTAGACATTGCACAATTCTAGCTCGTCAGCTGGTCTACGAGAAGAGGCTGAAATTACTACACAAAAAATTGAAAGGCTTAGTCCACTAACTAACGCAAATTTACTAATTGTGATCTTAACTAATTGAATTATCGCCCACATTTCAATTCGCAATGTTTAGCCGTGGAGCTCTCAAGGCAACCTGGAACGAATTCCTATGATGCCACTAGTTTCGAGATATTACCTAATTCCTGAACATTGCAGAGAAAGGCATTGCCATTTGAATTATATTCTTAACAAAACATCCTTTCATGTATTGAAGCCCAACGTTAAGTCTAACAGGATGTATTTCTTCGACACTGATCTCCACGCTCCTTAGCCTAAGTGCGCATATCGTATGCCAGCAGTGGCGTAGCCAAGGGGGGGGGGGGGGGGTTCAACCCCCCCCCCTGAAATTTTTCACTTGTGCTTGCGTATATATGCACGCACACATACAAACGCACGCACGAGCATACATAAAGTGTGGTTGAACCCCCTCCCCCGAAAAAAATTTCAGGCTACGCTACTCTATGCCAGCCACCGTGCGTCGCAACATCGCACAAGAGACACGGCTCAACACGGCGTCATACAGACCTAGAACTGCCGATGGGTCTCACCGGTCGATATTGTGAAAATAAAAGAAAAAAAAACAGGAAAAAAAAGATAATAAAAAGACGGCTCAACAGCCTAGCTTTTGCGTGGACTATGGCTTGCTGAACATGATCACACGTAAGGACATCTATCCCTAGCCACTAATAGACGACGCCGCGACTGCCGGCATGGAGCATAGCCCATTTAAAGACGATAGTCTTTCTTGGGATACTTATTGGCAGAAATTTTGGTCTGTCTGTCCGTCTGTCTGTCTGTCCGTGACCCGATTCAGCTACTCAGCCAAAGTTTAACCACTTTCTCAGCTCCCAGCAATCTTGCACAAGTATTTTTGTTCATACTTGTGAACATTGTCGATCAAAAAGCAAATGTTACGCATGTCTGAGGAGCAACGTCAATACATAAGTAGTCTCTGGTATCTTTCTTTACAAGAAAATACATAGATACGTAATTATGAAGACCCCAGCGTTTCTTAGGCTGCGCTCAAAAAGCGACGCTATGCACGAAAAACCCTCGGCCGACGATATGTTGCTGCTGGGTTCTGCACAAGGTGATGTTTCTCGACAGCACTGCCAGATGGCGTCCATGTCTCACGCAGCGTAAGGTCCCTGTATATATAAAGGTAGCGACAACTACACGCGCGCCCTCTGGAGGGGTCCAAGGAGCAGAGCTAGCAGACGACGCTCCGCTCGCTCGCGTGTATTCTGCGCACGCCTGAAACCGCTGTCAGCGCGCGCTTTAATCCGTTAATTATTGCCTTTTGTGCCGTAAGCTGCTCGGGAAACTTTAAACGACAGGACAAAAGCTAACGAGCCCGGAGTACGCTAAACATTGAAATAAAAACACGTGCTTTTCCGAAGGGAGCTTCTGAGCAGTTTCCCACAGCAGTTGTCATGCAGGACATTTATATTTTCGTTCTTTGCGTGTTTTCGAATTCAGCGTAACTTCAAGTAGACGTAGTGCTTGTTTGCTTGTTCGAAAAAAAAATTGGGAGGTTGTGAGCTTATTGCTACTTTCGGAAACCACTTGGTTCACTTAGCGTCGTGTGTATAGTGCAAAACATGCGCTTTTATTGGTTTCATTGGGTTAGTCAGCATGCGGAAGTACTCCCACGATTAAACGACACTTTTAACTACGCTTATTTTGTTGATAAAGTACTCTCATATGCTTACTTAGGAGAAAGAGTTGCACTGCACGCGTGTAATATCAGCAACCAGAGTACCTTTCAAGATCTAGGAAATATAGCATGCCCATTAGTGTCTCACGCATTCTATCCAAAGCCGTCTCAGTTTCACTACCCCCGCCGCCTACGTGTCCCACAGATATGAAGGTATGTTGCAGTTACCCATAATTATTGAGAACTAACAGACAATGATGCCAAGGAAAGTATAGGGGATTGTTATTAGTTACCTAATGCAATGTCAAATAAATTCGAGGTACGTATGCATATACAGGCCCTAAAACCAGACTACAACGAGAAAAGCTGAGCTAGGTGACTTTTTTTAGGGATGCATGAGTATAAAAAAGCGCATATTGAAAAATTGGGTTTTATTGCATGAATTCATAGCAAAGTTTTTCTTTGGAAGGTTTGTTGTCAATACTGATCACCCCTCATTCGCTTGCAGGGTGGCTTCCGTTCCTTCTGCCTTGGCAAATTAGCAGAGGTTCTGGGTGCGGCATATATGGTTTCAGTTTTTTCCTGCCAGTGTCATGCAGTATTACTTACTCGAACTCTCCAAAGCACTGTGGCCCCCCCCAGGGAAAACAACACGCGGAATGCTTCAACGAAGAAGCCTTAATTGATCCAGCGCACAGCAGTGCGGTAAAACATGGCAAGGTGTGGCAAAAAACTAATCCCAAATTGTCTTTTCCTTGGGAGCTTTCAGTGTTGAAGCCACCCCCAAGGGAAAAACGAAGGCATGACTGTATTGGGTTCCGAGGTATTTAATGTTAGAGATACGGGCGTGAATCTGCGTTGTCTACTGCGCACAAAGCTACAGTAAAAAAATGCTGAAACAATAGCCTTGCTGAGATAATGCTCACCTATATGCACGAACAACAGCTCGCCGCCAGGCGAAAGGCTGCTTGGAGTTATAAACATTACAAAATCACTTACTTCGCATACCCAGGTCTTTTCTGTGTGCAAACATTTCTTGCGACTGATTTCGTGGGGCCATACCTTCCTTCAGCATATGTTTCTGTCACCGCGAGCAACAGAAAAAAAAACTTTTTCTGTCCGCGCGGCCGGGTGAAACAACCGAGGGCATTGAGACTCGGCCTACTAGCCCGTCACGTTCCAAACATTCAGTTCAAACACATAATTCCCAAGTACACTCAACTTCAAGTAAATAGACGCTTCTAAATTGCAACAACAATGCGACAGAGGCTCGTGAAGTACTTGTTAAATTGTCCAACTCCACGCTTGAAAACGCAGTCACCCGTACCTCTCGCCGGCACAGCGCTGCCACCGCTGGACCCTTTGGGCGGGGCGCGGAGGCAAAAAGGTCACGTGTCCCCAACCGGCCTATCGCAGGACGCGGCGGCTGGATCAAGACCTATCGCTACTTTTAAAACATACAGGGACTTTAACGCAGCGCCTCCTCTATTTTATCAAGGCCAGCCAGATGCGGCCGATTCAACATAGAGAAAACGCTGTCTGAGTCAAGGCAAAACATTGTAGTACGGCCGGCAGCAGACTATCGTCTTTCGACGACATTTGCAGCGAAGCACGCAGATACGCGGCCAAATTTTTTTTCTCTCTCTCTCTCATAGGCAGAGAGTACGGGGGGGCTCGGGGGCTCGGGCCCCCCCCCCCCCCCGGACGGCTTCATGGGCGGCAGAGCCCCCCCCCCCCCCCCCCCCGGCGCCTGCCCGGGATATTTTTTAAGAGCTTGGCTTAGGTCCCCGTCCATTGACAACGAGTGTTTGGCCTCCTGTCTGGCAGCTATTTATTTCAGAGGGGGGTATACCCGCTTTTTCATTTCAGGCTTTTAACATTCCGATCATGGACCAGTAACAAGTGAAACACTCAGTTAATAATTCCCCGCAAACAGATTTGTATGTGCACAATATGTTGTGTTAGTGTTCTATAGTGGTAGAAAATTGTATTTTCTACCACTTGAGAATTATTTTTGGCCATCACGAATTGAAGATTAAAGCTTCCTGCACCAGCATTAGGCCACTGTCTTATGTCTGGTGCATGTTTTAGCAAAGTAATACATGTCAATAAAGAAAATAGGCGGGTCCCACTCATTGTGGGAATCAATTTTATGTGATGCAGTCACCGAGTAGCAGCCTATACGGCATTTTTCGCTTTGAGCCAAGCGTTGCGAGGAGGATCGATGTCTTTGTGTAAGTTGAAAAATAAATCGGGAGTCATCACAAGAGATATTCATTCTGATATCGCGGTGTAGGCGCCAAAGAGAATAATGTGGTATTAAAGGCTTTAATTATATTCTTTAATTTAGGAGGCGGACATGCTCTCTCGATATATATATATATATATATATATATATATATATATATATATATATATATATATATATATATATATGTGTGTGTGTGTGTGTGTGTGTGTGTGTGTGTGTGTGTGTGTGTGTGTGTGTGTGTGTGTGTGTGTGTGTGTGTGTGTGTGTGTGTGTGTGTGTGTGACAGGGAGAACAATATAGAAGAAGAGCAAGCCGGGCCCCGCCCCCCTCCGGCAAAATGAAAACTCTCCGCCTATGCTCTCTCTATTCGTTGGACCTGCGCTCCGGCTGCTTGAAGCCCCGATGGCTGAACTTGACCACCGCAAACTAGCCTTCGTTAGATCCGATGGCTTATATCAATTTATTCTGACGCGATTCGGGCTGTGCAACGCGCTTGAAACATCAGAACGCATGATCGGCATCCTTCGCGGCTTCAAGTGGCAGACGAATCTCTACTACCTGGATGGTACTCTGATCTTTTCAGACGGCTTTGCGACACATCTACAAAAGGTCGAAGCTGTCTTCACTTCTCAGCTCTAATGGCATTGAGGTAAACTTAAAGAAATGTTGCTTGGGCGTATACGAAAGTTTCTTATTCTGTGCCGTCTTCTTCTGAGATGGCGTCCTTCCGGATCCCACGACACTTCGTGCTGCTGCTACGTTTCCTAAACTGGCAGTGAAATACCTTCGCAGCTCTCTATGCCTTTGATTTTATTTTACACGTTTCATTCGCAGCTTTCTCACAATTATAGCGCATTTGAATCACCTCCGCAGCGGCTGCGACCTTTGAGCGAAGTCACATGTGGCGATGCATCCAGAAAACTCCGATGAATTCTTACTTCGCCTCCAATCTTGCGACATTTTGATTTGCTCGCCCCATATGAGTGGGAGAAGTTTATTATGACAGAAAAGCTGAGAGCACCCAAAATGAAATTCACAAGGACACTAGCGGCGTTGTGTTCGGCGCTGTGCTTGCCCAGCAAGGGCGTAGCCAGAAATTTTTTTCGGGGGGGGGGGGGGGGTTCAACCATGCTTTATGTATGTCCGTGCGTGCGTTTGTATGTGTGCGTGTATATTACGCAAGCAAAACTCAAAAATTTCAAGGGGGTTTGAACCCCCCCCGACCCCACCCCCCTTGGCTACGCCACTGTTGCCCAGCGTAAAGGCGGATTTGACGAGTTAGTTGTTGCTTACAGGGTTGCCGTTGGTGGCTACTTTGCGCCAAATTGGCTACTTTTGGACCTCATTGGCGACGAGAATTTCCAGTTGGCACCATGGCTCCTTTTTAAACTTGTGGTTTTACTTATTCAAAATGGTTTTATTTATTCTTCAATAGTAAAAACTCTGTTGATAATACCGCTGCTGTTCCATTTAGCTAGAAATTCGGCGATAATATCAAATGACATGGCTACCTTGGCTACTTTTGGCGTGAGTTCTGGCGCCTTTTGATGTCCACCCAACGGCAACCCTGGTTGCTTATGCCAGCCATGCACCTACCAAAGCACGCACGAGCATACATAAATTACGGTTGAACCCCGTACTTTTTCTACCCGAACTTTACGAACCCAGTAAAGCCTCGCACTAGATCTACGGCGTCAAGCCACTTGAGCTTTCTTCTATTCTAGTAATCAACAATGTCGAGACATGAGATTGCGCCATAGACCTAGGTGATTCCACGAGAGATCGAACATGCATGTCCGGTCGACATCTGAGAGCCGCGATGAGGTAGACCAAGCACTTCTTGAGGAAGACGAAGCGATTAATATGTTGAACAGGTACGTCCACCTTTTTTCTTATGTTTGTGGGCGAGGTCAGGCTGCAAGCTGTGCACGCGTAGCCCTTTAGAGAGCGGAATCAGCCCAACACCGCACATGCTAGAGACAAATAAAATCTGAGAATACATTTTTGCTGAAGACAGGCTACCAGAGTGAAATTTCGCTGCAGCAAAATAATTAGTACTGTAGATTTACGCACAAACCAAGCTAATAACAACCATCACAGGCACCGAAGTGAGAACACACAGCAAAGGTCACTTTGGCCCTTTATGTCTCTTTAACAAAGAAAATGAGGATATTTGATGTTGAAACCGTGCATTGAATGAAATAAGCACTCTTCAGCAAATTGACACCCAGTTTTTTTTTATTTTGTTTTTTGAAAATGGGCTTTTTTGAAAAACCTTGCTTTTTAAACTATTTCTTTGTTTTTTTTACGCTGCTTGTAGGAAAGCGATCTCTCGCAGAAATATTTCAAATGCTTTTTTTCTGTATGTGATACAGTTTTGAAGTGTCTGTGTAAAATAGCAAACGGGCGAAGACGCATCAAACTTAGCAAACATTTTCGATTTGGGCGTGTTTGCGATTTTTTCACATTTTTTTCCCCTTGGAGGACAGCATCAAAAAAGCATGGATGTAATTCACAGTGTTCCCTATTTAAATCCACATAAAAAATTTTCGACGCAACTTTTATAGTTCGCATTTAATTCGGCTGCGAAATCCAAAAATATTGCGGTGAGCAAAACCAAGACGCCCGCGCCACCACCTTCAAATATTTTTTTTCGCGCACTCGGAGCGTTTTTCGGAAATAAAATATTCGGTTCCCTGCACTTTGAATGTGCCTGCACATCATATAAAAATCCCAGACAAAAGAAAAATATCGACCGGACATGCATGTCCGATCTTTCGTGGAATCACACACCTGCTAAAGCCTTACTATCTCTGTGCCATGGTATTCTGCCCGTAATTCGCCAGGATGGCTTTGTTTCGGAACGGAAGTAAATGGAGAGTTTTAGAACACCGTACGCAAAGCTTGCGGGCGTTGCGGTTGTAGCGTTAGCGTTCGTCACTTAACGGGAGCCCGCAAGAGTTTAGCGTACGACGCATGCGCAACGCAAACGCGTAGCTTTGCGTACGCTATTCTAAAACTCTCTAAAAGCGCCAATGCTTGCAGAAGCAGAGAACGCTGCTAATATAGAAAGAAAATAAGACGATTCGGCAGCGCAAGCGTTGCGCTGGCTCTGCCATTGCTGGCCAGTATATAATAGTACAGTGCTTATTTCAAACGCTTCATTATACTATCAATAGCTTCCCTCATGCTTTCCTTGGATTCAATGTGTTGCCTTATTGACGCTGCAGTGAACTAAAATAGGCCCCTGGTTCCCCTTCCTTTGTTGTTTAAATAATGGGTTGCGTAATAAGAACTAATAAAACATGAGATGTTTACTTGCTCCATTTTCAGAAGCGAAACCGGCACTGCAGCAAGATTCTGGGTGCAACGCTTTAGCGAAACAACAAGCAACTAAATCTTCAGCAATGACGCACTAGTAATAATAATTGCTGGATCTTTACGTGCCAAAACTACGATATGTTTATGAGGCGCGCCGTAGAGGAGGTCTGGACTGGAAAAACGATGTCCTACAGCACGCGCTTTGCGCTTAGCGGGCGTCTCCCATTCCCTGTCGCGGCAGAAGAGTATGCCGGAAATTTCGACCACCTGGGGTTCTTTAACGTGAAATTACATCTACGTACAGCATCAAAATCCAAGTACTAGTGGATTTTCGCCTCGTTCGAAAATGCTAGAGCCGCGGCCACGATCAAACCGGTGCCCTTCGGGTCGGCAGCCGAACACCGTAACCACTGACAGCAATTCTGTAAAAAAAAAAAAAAACACGAAAAAAATTACTGCGATTCGAACCCGTGCCGCATTCACCGCACGTGAGTCGTCAGAACAGGCGCCCAACCATCTAGGCCACAACGCACACCGGTCGCGTGGGCGGTAAAATGGGTCTTATCAAGATACAATGGTCGAAGACGCGAGTCGAAGACGCGACTGTGTTGTAGAAAACTTCATTTTGGAACGTGTTTTTTCTTCACACAGAAACATGATTGCGGCCTCAAATGAAAGCTTCGTCTCCGTACTATTAAGATCTCCGAGAAATTTGCAGGATTCCGTCTAGTTTTTTCAGACGGCCCGTTTTTGTCCCGAAAAACTAGGCGTGATTTCGGCCGCTTCCATAGGACCCCATTGTTTAAACTTTAGTCGTCGTGGGAACAGAATGTGAAGCCCCGATGTTAACGATGCTGCATTTGTTAAGTGCGGTACAGCTCCTAGAAGGTGCCCCTTTAAGAAGTTTTGGAAATTGCTCCTCTACGATTTTTTATCGTCGAAAAATGACCCTGTCCCATTGAAAACGTGAGAGCTTCCAGCAGTGGCCGCTAGGAGCACTGATCATCTAATGTCCCCGAAAGCTGGATCTGCCTAAATGACAAGTGGTAATATGGAAATAATGACATGTCATGTGCAACACGACTTGCATGCCACGCTCATAGCACGCTCGCGGCCGTTTCGCTCGCTTGATATACACCAAATTTGGTATTGCGATTGCAAGTGGTAATATGGAAATTATGACATGTCATGTGCTACATGACTCGCATGCGAAGCTCACGGCACGCTCGCGGCCGTTTCGCTAGCTTGATATACACCACATTTGGTATTGCGTGACGTGACTGTATGACGAACATACATGGCAAGTGGTAATATGGTAATCATGACATGTCATGTGCAGCATAACTTGCATGCCACCCTCATGGCACGTTCGCGGCCGTTTCGGTACCTTGATATACAGAAAATTTGCTATTGCGTGACGTGTCTGTATTACAAACATAAATGAGAAATCGCAAAATGAAAATCATGAAATCCATGTCATGTATACATGATTTACATGCCGCGCTCATGGTGCGCTCGCGGCCGTTTTGCTAGCTCGATATACACCAAAATTGGTATTGCGTGACGTGAATGTGTGAAGAACATAAACGGCGCGTGGTAACATAAAAATCACTACATGCATGTCATGTACAACGTGATTTACATGCCACGCTCATGGTGCACTTGCTTCGAGTTAGCTAGCTTGATGTACACAAAAGTTAATATTTCTCGACGTGACTCTATGACCAACATAAATGACAGGTCCGAGCATGGAAATCATGACATGCATGTATGTACAGCATGATTTTCTCCTTCCTTGCTGCTACGCATTACATCGAATCGCACAATGCGTGGGATCTACCGGTTTTTTTTTAACTGCAAGATGTACGAATTAGCCCGGTCTTCGCTGATTTGTCACCTTGAAATTAAACTGCCAGCTAGTGCTCTTTCTTATCATTCGTTCAACTGAATCTGTCCCTCTACAGGGCAATTATACAAGACTGTACATCACCAATTTGCCTCTGTTTGGACACTACTGTCGAACACTACCGAACTAATTTGCCGTAGCAAAGAGTGGGAGATTACTGGGCCTGAGTTTCCCATAAATTGCGTCGCTCCGACATGCCGCCTATAAAGACAATCCACCCCAGTATTTTCAAGTATTACGTCTACAACGTCTATTTACGCAATCAAAACACACTTCAGCACAACAGTTGCAATCTCTGATTGCCTCGTGTCGCCGTATACACCAGAAGCGCCGTTAACCACACATCCTGATGAGAGCAAGTGGTTCCTGGAACATTTCTATTAGTGGGTTAAAATCCCGTGATTGGCCAGCCAGAGTTACTGTAAACGCCACCTTTACTTAGCAAAGCTGCGAGTTTGTTTCGCAAACAGCGCTAGCAACCGTGCCAGATATAGAAGCTGATATTTTTGCCAATCTTTGCATTTTGCAACGCCGCCGCTACTGCGAATTGGATTGGCACGCGTCATTGCCTGTCCACTTCATCGCCTGTCGGCGATACGCCAAGCATGTGGCCCGAAAATACGGAGTTTGGTTTTGCCAAATATCTGTGGTTATTTACCAGGCAAGATGGCGGACCTACCCGCAAGTCTTTTATCTCAAGGTGACATACAACTATATGGCGAGCTGGTTTTTCGCGGCACATTGCAGAGGCCTATATATCACTCTAACTGTGGTTACCTTTGCAAAGGTACACATTTTCCCATTTTTCTGCACCTATAGCTTCAAGGTTACATGAATATAACTTTTACATTTGTAACGTTTGTAACGATTACAATGGCGCAGGTAACTTTTTGTTTTATTCGTTGCACCGCGTTTTTAGGAATATAACCGTAGCACAGGTATGCAACCTTTAGAAAGACACAGGTCATTTGCTCCAACTCGTGCAACCTTTGTACGACGCAATGGTTGTGGTAAAACTATCTTTATTAACCCTTTAGCGACCGTTGACGAGTATAGTCGTCATGAGGTTTTCTAACAAAGTGACCGATGACGTCTATGGTCGTCATGAAGAAAAATTGGTCCCACACGGAAGAAATGAAGACTATACTGGTCATATTTGTATTTTTGACGCTAGATGGCCACACTTGTTCATGGTGGGCCATATGTGTCTCGGCTTTCACTTTAGTGCTAAATTTCTTTCTAACGCCGTGCGGTGAAGGCAATTTCGAGTTATCTTTATTTTGCGCTATTAGTGAAATAAAGGGACAACACTGAATTGAAAAAAAAACGGTACCGTTTTATTCAGAACAAAAGGCCTACATATTGAGCGAAAAAAAAAAACATTTTGGGTGATTTTGGGAAATTTTTCTTCTTTTGTTTCGATCAAGAAAGGCTTAAAATATCCCATGCATTTGCTCAAGCTCACAAAACAGTACTCTCCTGGAGTGCTATTGACACTTAGGAACATTATACAATCAGGAAAAGGGCACCCAAAAAAGAGACGAACCATGATATTGGTGTGGTATTCGAAAATGCTCCTGTATTGGATACAGGAGCATTGTCTATCCAGGAGCATCTTGTATTGGATGCTCCTGGATAGACAATGGTACACAAAATATCGCGACTACCTTAGTCTTAAATGTACCAAAGAAAACCTAGGTTATATAAATGTCCTCATATACGGTCAAGGTCGCCTAATGCTAGAACAGCTTTCATATATAGTGAGTAAGCACTACACCAAGTATATGTCACAGCAAGTGCGGTTTATATGCCTATAGGGTAATTTAAGTATATCGGTACATTAGGAGCGGTGCAATCATAGCTCATACTACATCTCTGTCTCCAGGGCGAAAAGCAAAAAAAAATAGATGAACACGCAGTTTAATAAAGTAAAAAATCTCACATGACATCTTAATCCTACAAAAGCTTGTCCAGAGCAGAATACTCATTTCAATGTAAAGAAAAAATAGACATCATTATCTTGGTACAAATATATGAAAATAAAGTAGGCACAGCGATGTAAATCGAGGGCCCAAGGCAGCTTAACTGCTGTACGAGAAACACAGTAAACATTCAACAGGTATAAAAACGGACCATTGAATATAGAGACTTGACTTTTTTACACTTCTTAAGAGAAATTGAACTAATCCCTCGTTCAAACCCAAAAATGGGGCTAGCAGCACAGACAGCACAAATGCCATCAAAGCCTGCAGTCAGATACAAAATCAGAGGAAGAGAGCCATTAACATCTGGACCAAAGTACATGTATCACAAATGCACACACCTGCAGTTTCCTGTGTATCACTACAGGAAATACAGCACAAATTGCCTAAGGTGTATGAAGATATGGCGGCGCCATAAATGCCGTCATAATATCATCATACCTCGGGTCACCCCAGCAAAGCATTATTAGATCAGCTTGAAGCTCTAACTGCGCTATAACGTTGTTAATATTCACTGCAAACAAACGAAGGAAATCTACTGTAGTCCAGAAAAAAAAAATCACATACGATTACAAAACTGCCTAATGCGAATTCTGAGTACAGCTCCCTGTTGGGGCAAGACCAACTGTGTTTTAAATTTAGGCTTTCCGCAAGGTATCGTCTACATCATAAACCATAATGTTTGTGAAGTAGGACAGCACCCACTACGCCATTATTCGTCTTCCTGTGGATAAGCGAAGTACCCGCTACAGACCTGCAGGGTATTATGTGCACTTTGTTGATGCTGCATATGGCTGATCACGAAGATTTATGGCTGAGCACTTTGCAGTGTGTGGGAAGCATTAAACCACACACTCGTTGCGCAATTAGGATTGTGTGATGAATGATTGTTCTTGTACTCTTTTGCCACGCTATATTACATAGGTCAACGTGATTCCTTGGCCAACATGACGCCTGCATAGGGTCTTTTTGCAAATGTGTTTCAAGTACCAGCGTACTGTCGGCCGCAAAAGTTTGCGGGATCTGCAGCGTGTGGCTGAGCGACAAAAAACTGCATCGCTGCGTCACGTACCGTGACACGGCGGGTGTTGAGGATATCGGCGGCGGTCTCCGCGATAAGATCGGCAATTGCGCGTTGTCGAAACGCGCCGTCGCTAATCGCTGAGGCCGATAGCCAGCCTCAACACCGCCGCGTCACGGCAGGTGACGAAGCGATGCAGTTTTTCGTCGCTCCGCCACGCGCTGCAGATCCCGCAAACGTTTGCGGCCGACAGTACCTCTGTGGCAGAATACTCGACTGCCACGCAGAGGGCCCGGTTTCAAAGCCCATTCGATCCTGGGTAGTCGTTTCTCATTTATTCTTGTCATGCTTATCCGTTACTTTTTCAAGTCTATCGGTTACGCCACCGACGGCGGCGGCGGCAACAGCAACGGTGATGGTGACGCCGCTCAATGCAAGAAAGGGCGCCTAAGGGCTGCGCTCTAGAAAATGGAAACCATCAGTAGAGAATATACTTCAACATCTTAGAAAGTAAGCTACCTTACTTAGCACATTGCTTTCTGAGCTTAGCACACATTCTTCCTTTTCAAGAGCATGAGAAGATTGTTCGGGTAGTTTGCGAGCTCTCCTAGAGGCACGGTTGTGTCCGGCAGGGACAAGCAGCAGGGCGAGCACTGGTGAGAAAGCGGGCGGGTACACAATGTTTTTGATGTAGTATGTCAGCTGGCGGAAAATTCACAAAGAGCGTCGTAAAGAGCTGCTTCAGGATGAGGCGCGTCGCAAAATGCAAGAGGAAGAGGCGCTTCGCACGGAGCAGGACGCCAAGGCGCGTCGCAAAGAGCTAGAGGAGGAAGTGCGCCACAGAGAGAAACAGGCCGACTTCGAAGGCCAGAGAAAAGGAGCTATCCAAGACAGCGATAGATCACCCAAAACTGAAGAAACCTCTCTTGGCGAGTGTGTTAGCTTTAAAAACATGGGGACCCCTGTTTTGCCAAAGGCACAGACACCTAGCAACTGGGCCGAGGATAAGCTAGCTGAGCCATCTTGAGCTTCGGCAGGGCAAATCGAAAACAGCGTACTTGCGAGTACGACTGCCGAGGCTCTGAGCATTGCAAGCCAATCCGAACAAAGAAGGTTCCGGCGAAAAACTTCTGAAGGCGAAGTCGACTAACGTCAAGCGCGAGAAAGTCAGTAAACGCCATGACTCTCAAGACTCCATGCTCAATGTTAGGCCTGAGATCCAGAAAAGGCGTGCTAGGGGAAGTCTAGAGTCCCGCAGAGATCTAGATTAGGCGTCAAGCGCGTCGCGAAGGAAAGAATTTCACGGAAATTCAGGGGCCGAAGTTGCCGCCTGGTCTCATCTCCAGTGCAGAGTAGTGCCAGGAGCGCAGCTAGGTGTCGCGTACACCAGAATAGTGACAAAAGCAGTGCCCCCACCGTGCTAAAGGGTAACTTCTTGACCGGGAGGGTTGCAATGGGCAAATAAAACCGTCAGTATATGCTGTTACGTTTGGCCTTGGAGGTCATCGAGCCAGACGCAATTGTTCGTGAACCTGCCTGCCGGACTGCTTTCTCCCCCAGTATCGGCGCTTAGCCGCGGAGTCACGGAGCCCCGCATTGTCCAGCACGTGTTGTGAACACAGGTCAGGTGGGCCAGGCGGCCTGCTGTGGTCGGGTTATGAGGAACCAGACAGAGGGATTACGAACACCCCTTCCTGGAACCGGGTGGCCCAGCGTGGGACGACACCGGTGTTGACGTTCTCATGGAGCCAGCACCTTCCTTGAACCGAGTTGCACAGCGTGGGACGACGTCGCTGTTGACGTTCTCAAGAATCCATCACCTAAACGCTGACTTTGCACCCGCAAGTGTCCCCCGGTCAGCGGCCCTCTCCCCTCTCCGGGGTCATCCTTCTTTCCCCCCACGCTCCTTCGGGATCAACCTCCTCGCCTGGCGTTACAGGTTCGAGTCTGCGAGGCGTGGGCCGGACACAAGTTTATTGTTTGGTGCGCTTGCGCACCCCATTGGACATCTCGGCCGTGCTCCTCATCAATGGAGATCCAACTATCTTCTACCTTTTTGTGGGTGCAACGCTGAGACACGTCAAGGCTCCTGATTCGCGGGAGCTGAGTCACCGCCTTCTTCGGACTTCAGTGTTGACAGACGAGGGGCCATAAAAGCCGAAGACTTTTGTAAAATAATCATTCTATCATCCTTCCATCATGTAAAGAAACCTCCGTTCCTTCTTGTAAGAACGCTCTCCTCACTGGAATGGACGACGGCGGGAGCCAGCTACCCCTAACGAGACCCGCCGGACCCCACTCCTTACAACTGGTTGGCAGCGGTGCGGTGAGCCTTGCGACATGGTGCTGTGTTGTGGTGAGTACTTGGTCCTTGCTTTGACTTTCCAGGCTTCATTTTGTGAGTGTTTGAGTTGAGAAGCTGGATTGTTTGATTTTGAGTTAGGGAGATCACCTAGTTTTGAGTGTTGAGTGAGTCAGAGGGATCACCTATATGTGCGAGATGCAGGACCAAAGTAGAACAGCAATCATGGAGTTGAAGACACTGCTAAAAGACGAACTTTTGTTTGTATGTCAGGACCTAGGCATTGCTGTTGAAGAAAGCATGGACAGGTCGCAAATTGTAAAGCTGATTATGGAAAAAGCCAGTGAGGCAGAGATCGAAACCGCGTTAAATGCTTTCAAAAGGTTTCAGGAACGGGAGCAGATTAGAGAGGAAAGAGAAAGAGAGGAACGGGACAAGGAAAGAGAGTTGCGGAGAATCGCTCTTGAAAATGAAGGCAAACGTTTGGCTCAAGCGAGTGGAGGGGCTCCAGCACGAGCAAGCGAGATAGAATCATACCGTATGGATAAACTTCTAAATCCATTTCAAGTTGGGAAAGACATAGGGGTATTCCTCGCAAGTTTTGAAAATACCTGTGAGAGGATGAACTTTGCTCCGAGTACATGGCCACAGCGGTTGCTTTCTCTGCTGCCGTACGAGACAGCTGAAGTAGTCACAAGACTAAGTGTGCAAGAGGCAGATGATTATGAGAAAGTTAAGGCTGTCTTATTGAAGAAGTACCGCCTTTCAGCCGAGGCATTTCGTCAAAGGTTTCGGAGCACTGAAAAGAAGGATAGTGAGGGATATCCGGATTTCGCATACGGCATGAGGAGAAACCTAATCGAGTGGTTAAAGGGTGCGGACGCCTACGAGAGTAGGGACAGGGTCATCGAAACCATCTGTCTAGAACAGTTTTACAGAAGCATCCCTCAGAACGTGAGGCTATGGGTGCAGGATAGAGATAATGTAAACACTGTGGAAAGGGCGGCCGAATTAGCCGAAGAATACGCAATGCGTAGAAAACTGAGCGTCGAGTGTGGAGGGCCGGATGGACGAAAAGGGCCGCGAAAAGAGTTTTCGTTCAGAAAAGGCTCGCAGGCGAAAAAGCTAGATAATCCGGAGGTGGAAACAAGTACGCCAGAAAAGAAGGGGGAAAACGCGAATGGTAGAACATCCCAACAGTCCCAGAGAAAAAGAGTTCGAGACTTTCAAACCCATTCGCTGTTATAATTGTCAGAAGACCGGACATATTGCGGTGAACTGCAGAAAGCCTAAGGTGGTTTATTCCTACGCGGATGACGAGAACATAGAGCTTTTACGCCCGTATCTTCATGACCTGGAGGTTAACGGTAAACCTTGCAGAGTACTCAGGGACAGCGGCGCCACCATGGACATTGTCCACCCATCTTACATTACTGTCGATGACTTCACGGGAGAAGTGGCGTGGATCAAACAGGTTGTAGAGGAAAACAGCGTCTGTCTTCCTATGGCGAAAGTAACGATCACTGGGCCGTTCGGAAAACTCGTGACAGAGGCAGCTGTCTCAACATCACTGTCACTGCAGTATCCGTATATATTTTCAAATCGGTCAGACAGGATACAGCGTGAGAGGGGGTCAGAAACTTGGAGAAGGAACTGTTCAGGCGCTGACTCGTTCCAAAGCACGCGAACTCGCCGCCGTGGCATCAGAAAAACCAATCACAGTGTCAGGAGAGACTGGGTTAGGTCACAGCTTAGGGGCGCAGAGAGAGCCAGCTGATCAGCAAAATGAGGTGTCATCGACAGAGCTAGATCCTGACTTCGACGGAAGGCCAGCTGTTCCGCAACATGAGGCTTTATCAGCGGAGCTAGATCAGGATCTAGAGGGGGAGACAGCTGACACACCCGCAAGCGAAAAGGGGTCAGTACTGTCGCCGGCCTCGAAAAAACTTTGATCGGCTAGTGCACGTAAACAGAGAGTCGCTGGCCGCTGAGCAAGAGAGTGATCCTAGCTTAACTAGATTGCAGTTTAGCGCTAAAGAGGGGATCGCCAGGGGCAACGTGACGTTGCATAAGAAAGGGGGCTTGTTGTATCGGCACTACAGGGATAAGAAAGGCAGGATTCTAGATCAGGTGGTCGTTCCTAGAAAATACCGAGAGGATCTTTTGAACCCTCTGCCACGGAAACGGGTGGTCTGGTCACCTAGGAATAAACAAAACAAAGGAAAGGTTGCTAATGGAATACTACTGGCCAGGGTGCTTCAAAGATGTGGAGGAATTTGTAAGATCATGTGACACGTGCCAACGCACGGGTAAGCCAGGAGAAAAGTGGAAAGCTCCGCTCAAATTGGTTCCTATAATATCAGAACCATTCCGACGTCTGGTGATAGACACGGTGGGTCCCCTACCGGCAACTAAGTCGGGTTATAGGTATTTGTTCACCATGCTGTGCCCAGCTACGAAGTTTCCAGAGGCAATCCCTCTGAAGGAGCTCACTTCGACGGAAATCGTAGACGCGCTTCTGTCAGTCTTCACACGAGTCGGCTTTCCGGCAGAAATACAAGCTGATCAAGGATCAGTTTTCACGAGCTCGTTGACTACAACGTTTCTGCAAAAGTTTGGGATAAAGTTGATACATAGTTCGGTTTACCATCCTCAATCAAACAGCGTCGAGAGATGGCATTCAGTGTTGAAGCGAGTGTTGCGCGCACTTTGTTATGAGCATAAGGAAGACTGGGAAAGCTGTCTTCCGGCTACTTTGTTCGCTTTGCGTACTGTCCCCCATGAGGCCACGGGGGTTCTCGCCAGCAGAGTTAGTGTATGGCAGAACGCTGCGTTCCCCCACTTAGGATGTTAAGAGAAATGTGGGAAGAAAAAGGGGAGAGTCAAACAGTGGTAGAATATGTGCTAAAGCTGCTAGAACGACTAAGTAAGACACAAGGGCTTGTCGAAAAGAACATGAACAAGGCTCAAAAGACTGCCAAGCTTTATTACGACAGGAACGCTAGACTCCGAACATTTAGCATCGGTGATCAGGTAATGATTCTCAGACCGTCGCGAAAGAACAAACTGGAAGTACATTGGGACGGGCCAGCCGAAGTGTTGCATAAGCTCTCCGACACTAACTATGCATTGAAGGTGCCAGGTCGAAGGAAGGAGGTGAGAATCTACCATTGTAACCTGATGAAGCCTTACATAGAGCGTCAGGGGGTTGTGAACCTCACCATAAAGGAGCCCGAAGAAATTGAAACAGAGTTCAACGAATGCACAAGGACTTCCGACTCAGAAATTAGCCTTGAAGAGGTTGTAGCTTTCTCTGTAAACGCGAAAGCTCTTGAGCCTGAACAGGTAGAGGAACTAAAGGAACTACTAAGACAGTATCTCGATAGGTTCAGTCATCGGCCGGGTAGAACCGAATTGATAACCCACGAGATAGAACTGACATCAGCTGAACCGGTAAGACCCAAACCATACCGTTTGTCTCCACGACAGAAGGAGATAATGGAGGCTGAGATACGGCGCATGCTGGAGCTGGGGGTAATCGAGCCCGCTGGAAAGTGACTACGCGTCACCACTAATACTTGTAGAAGCCCCAAATAAGGACCCTCGTCCATGTGTAGACTACAGGAAGCTGAATGCTATCACTAGGGATCAATTGTACCCTATCCCAAATATTGAGGAGCGAATCGAAAGGGTCAGCGCTGCTAAATACATTTCCACGCTAGATCTCAGAGAGGATACTGGCAAGTTCCTCTCTCAGAAAGTGCCAGCCGCTACGCCGCATTCATTTCACCTGTAGGGCACTTTTAGACCTTTGGTTCTTAGCTTCGGGCTGAAGAACGCGCCTTTCAGCTTCTCCAAGTTAATGGACATTGTACTGAAGGGATCTGCAGGAGTTCGCACTCCCCGTACCTTGACGATGTCGCGATATTTTCAGACAGCTGGGGAGGATCACCCTAAGGCACCTAGGGGAAGTATTTTCACGATTGGAGAGAGGCGGGTTTGACAATGAAGGCTGAAAAATGTAGCTTTGGCTGCTCTCAAGTGACTTACCTAGGCCATGTTGTGGGGCAGGGAACGAGACGGCCGGTCGAAATGAAAACAGATGCGATTGCCGGGTTTTCACAGCCTCGTACAAAGACCGATATTCGGTCATTCCTGGGACTGGTCGGCTACTACCAGCGTTACATCCCCAATTTCTCGCAACTAGCAAGCCCACTTACAGACGCACTGAGAAAAAGGGGAGACAACTAACGTGCAATGGGATGAGGACAAAGAAGCCGCCTTTCGGGGTCTGAAAACGTGTCTAATTTCCCCGACCTGTGCTACGCGCACCGGACTATAGTAGAGAGTTTATAGTTCAGTGCGACGCAAGCGACAGTGGCATGGGCGTTGTGCTTAGTCAAGTTGGTGATCATCAAGAAGAACATCCTATTCTCTATGCCAGCCGCAAACTAACGGTCCGGGAAGAAGCCTATAGTGCTTCCGAAAAGGAGTGTGCCTGTTTGGTTTGGGCAGCCCAGAAGTTGTCATGTTACTTGTACGGAGCGAGGTTCATCTTTGAGACAGACCACTGTCCCTTGACATGGCTCAATCAAATGTCACACAAAAAATGGTCGTTTACCTGGGATGGAGCCTCACCCTCCAGCAGTACAACTTCGAGGTTCGTTATAAGAAAGGAAATTGCACAGCAATGCGGATGGTCTGAGCAGACTAATCTAAAAAGGTGCGCTGTTTTTAAGGAATCAAGGGCCACTTTATTTTGTAGGCTTTTATCGTTTTATGAGACCAGAGTGGTTAGTTTTGTTTGTTGTTTTTCTGTTTGGCATGTCTTCATACATGAATGTTGTAGCTCTGGCGGCACAAAATTCGTCACATTTTAGAGTAGCGTTTTTTTTTTTTTTTTTTGTGGAGAAAGCCTGGGTGGTTTTAAGCGGGTCCAAGGCGCTTGACTGCGGCATGGCATTGTGTTGTGTGGTTTGCTTTGCTGCTGTCGATCATTGTGAGGTGGTTTGGGAGTTTGTTGCGAGTTCGCAGCTGGAGGGTTCCAAGTCAGGCCATCATCCCCGTCACCAGCCATTCTCTTCGTGCCCAGCGGTTGTGAGCGCTGGCCAGCCGAGATTTTCCGGGCGGCGGAGGAGCTGTTACGTTTGGCCTTGGAGGTCATCGAGCCAGATCGCAATTGTTCGTGAACCTGCCTGCCGGACTGCTTTCTCCCCCAGTATCGGCGTTTAGCCGCGGAGTCACGGAGCCCCGCATTGTCCAGCACGTGTTGTGAACACAGGTCAGGTGGGCCAGGCGGCCTGCTGTGGTCGGGTTATGAGGAACCAGACAGAGTGGATTACGAACACCCCTTCCTGGAACCGGGGTGGCCCAGCGCGTGGGACGACGCCGGTGTTGACGTTCTCATGGAGCCAGCACCTTCCTTGAACCGAGTTGCACAGCGTGGGACGACGTCGCTGTTGACGTTCTCAAGAATCCATCACCTAAACGCTGACTTTGCACCCGCAAGTGTCCCCCGGTCAGGGCCCTCTCCCTCTCCGGGGTCATCCTTCTTCTTTCCCCCCACGCTCCTTCGGGATCAACCTCCCCGCCTGGCGTTACAGGTTCGAGCCCGCAGAGGCGTGGGCCGGACACAAGTTTATTGTTTGGTGCGCTTGCGCACCCCATTGGACATCTCGGCCGTGCTCCTCATCAATGGAGATCCAACTATCTTCTACCTTTTTTGTGGGTGCAACGCTGGTGACACGTCAAGGCTCCTGATTCGCGGGAGCTGAGTCACCGCCTTCTTCGGACTTCAGTGTTGACAGACGAGGGGCCATAAAAGCCGAAGACTTTTGTAAAATAATCATTCTAATATCCTTCCATCATGTAAATAAACCTCCGTTCCTTCTTGTAAGAACGCTCTCCTCACTGGAATGGACGACGGCGGGAGCCAGCTACCCTAACGAGACCCGCCGGACCCCACTCCTTACAATGCCCGTTCGCCGAGTTCGGCGGCCGCCGCTCAAAGGTAGCCGCTATTAAGTACGTCGGACAATTCAGTATTTGTCCCTTTGTAGTGACCGGACCCCTCCGAAAAACTGTGGAATGCGCGACTCCCCACAGCTCGTCTGAAGGCTTGCCGCATAGAGATAAGCAATGTATAATGCCGGATACTAAGAATTTCCCATGTATCCAATTCTCCAAATGGTTTCGTTTTCTTATGTTTGGTCGTCTACTGATGAGTAATGAATTCGTCCATGATTTGAAAATTTTACTTTCCTCCTCATTTTGGATGAAGACATTGAGGTGTTTTCTTGTTTACTCGTTCGTTTGTTATCTTGGTATTTAGAAACGTAGCCGTTAGCGCTTGATTATAGAGCTGTTTAACAGAGATGTAGGCTATATGTTAAAAACATCTGTTTAGCATGCCTTATTTATTTTGCAGTCTGATAGTATGCGCATCAGTGTAAGTTTTTTTTTTTTTGTGTATGTTGTTATAATCGTGAGTTTGAGTTGCCTTGTTATTTTTTACTTTTGTTAAAGCCGGGTTTGTTTTCTTTTTTTTTTTTCTTTTTTTTTGCCGAGTGCATTGCCGAGTGCATTGAGCGTTAAGCGAAAGGCTAATTTTGGCGGATGTTCAGAAAGCTTCCGAGTGGCGCCAAGGCATACGATTTAGGGGCACTTAGCGTTGCGTTTGTAGATTTGGGTGCAAAATCAAGTGATCCTCAGCAACTTCGATCGTCTCCAATCTGACCTTGTGTTATTCGAGAATCGCTTGCGAAGCAATTGACTGGTTTTAGCAGTGTCACGCACTGACACTTAGCTAAAGCTGCGTCCATACTTCAGTATTCTTCCTCAGACACGTTGGTCGTGATGTTATCATTTTATAAGCTAGCGTAATGTCGAGTAAATGTTTTGTTTTCTGTTGGTCTGGCGGTTTGATCAGCATTTGGCGTGCACTTGCTATGGCCGCAGTGGTTTGGCATTGTGTTTGACTCGTTCGTTTTAGTGATCAGTCGCAGGGCCGAAATAACACCACAAGCGGAAAGAGCGGAGAGGCCTCAGTCGAAAGCGGTCAACCAGCATCCCATCATACGAACTGCGTTTGACAGCTTGAACTCTGGATGCATTGTCTGACGGCGGAGGTGCTGTTATGCCAGAGTTCCTGCCCCTCGTGAAGCACTTCTTCCCACGGGGATATCGGCTATCCGCGGGAATTTCGCCGATCTCTTGTCTCCCTCACCAACTCTATTACGCTACGATTCCGGAGAAGAGCGGTGCTTGCAGGATGGCCCGAGTTTGGCGAAACTCTTGGAATCTTTACGAGCTGTGGCGACACCTCCTTTGGAACGAGCTAACAGTACGAAAAGGTCAAATCCATCCCTCAGCGCGCGCTGCGTTCCATTGGTTACGATGGAACGCGGCGTCACTTCAAGGGCGGTCGACAAAGCTGCGTGGTGTCCTAAGCGGAGGCATCTTCTTTCATTTGCTTGTCGTTCCACTGAGTGCAGAAGTGCACCCATGCAAGAAATTTGTCACAAACTATTACTAACGATATATTTTAGAGGTACGGGCCGTTTAAGT
This sequence comes from Rhipicephalus appendiculatus, assembly GCA_030522465.1. Lineage (NCBI taxonomy): Eukaryota > Metazoa > Arthropoda > Arachnida > Ixodida > Ixodidae > Rhipicephalus > Rhipicephalus appendiculatus. The sequence continues at coordinate 43,842 of JALIZH010012486.1, forward strand.
TCATTTTCAAGCTTTTAATGTCTGCACTAAGTATGCTTCAGAATAATCAGCACCGTGGCCTCTGAGATTGTTCCCGGCCGAGCGCCTTACAACACCGCGGCCGGAGGTAATCGCCGTGCCCGCGTGTAATGATCATGGTCGGCCTTTACGTTCTAGCGCGTTGCTCGCCCGGCGTGCGCCCTCTTGGGTCCCTTCCTCATCGTGTGCTCGCTTCCCGAGCACGTGCGCCCGGCTGATTAGCTAACAGGCTAGCCGGTATACCTATAGCTAAATAAGTCAAGACATGGTATGGCCAAGGTAATTGAGGCAAGACCTGCTAAGACCGAGCGAATTAAGCCATATCTTACCATGACCATGCTAATGAAGCCGTGTAAAGCGAAGACCGAGCTAATTAAGACCATGGTAAAAAACGCGATGCTAATAAAGAGCGCGCTAATTAAAACCAAGCTAATTAGGACCTCACTCACGACGATTGTTTTAATTCGGAATATGCTAATTAGGCATGCACTAATTAGGTCCTTAGTGATTAAACCTGAAATAATAAATGTCGTGTAATTGAAACATTTTCAGTTAATACAGAATTATCAATATCATGTTAATTAACACCTAGGTAATTATGCCTCCATAATTGAGACCGATCTGACGCGGTCTTCACTCCCGAAGCAGACCGAGCAGACTGAGATGAGCTCCTCTGATGGCACCAACTTTGCACAAGTAGTGCAAGCGCACCAAATTATTTCACATGCAAAGAAGCCGCTGCTTAGCGTCCACCATGAAACGCTTGACAGTCACGCCAGCCATTTGACAGTCACGGGTTGAACTCGGGCCTTCTCAGAATCATCGAGCTTGAAGGAACGAGCATGAAGGATCGACAGATTTCTGTCATTGAGGCAACCTACGGTAGCGTTATTCGAATTTTGCAGTGGTCGTTCTGCTGATGACTGCTTATCGCAAAACGTATTGAGCGCTGGGGCGTTATCACGGTCGTGTTTTCCAGGCGACATGACTTGCATTCCACGCTCATAGCGCTCTCGTGGCCGTTTCGCTAGCTTGATATACACCAAATTTGGTATTGCGTGACGTGACTGTATGACGAACATAAATGACAAGTGGTAATATGGAAAGCGTGATATGTCATGTGCAACATGACTTGCATACCGCGCTCATGGCACGCTCGCAGCCGTTTCGCTAGCTTGATATACACCAAATTTGGTATTGGGTGACGTGTCGGTATGACAAACATGAATGACAGATCGCAAAATGAAAATCACGAAATCCATGTCATGTACAACATCATTTACATGCCACGCTCATGGCGCGCTCTCGGCCGTTGTGCTAGCTTAATATACACCAAAATTTGTATTGCGTAACGTGACTGTATGACGAACATAAGAGGCAGGTGGTAACATGAAAATCATGATTCGGCATGTCATGTACAACGCCATTTACATGCCACGCTCATGGTGCGCTTGCGTCCAGTTCTCGCTAGGTTGATATACACCAAAAGGGGTTATCGCGCGACGTAACTGTATGACGAACATGAATTGCAGGTAGTAACATGAAAATCACGACATGCATGTCATGTACAACATGATTTACATGCCACGCTCATGGTGCAGACTTGCGTCCAGTTCGCTAGCTTGATATACACCAAAATTGGTATGGCGCGACGTGACTGTATGACGAACATAAATGACAGGTCCTGACATGTAAATCATGACGTGCATGTTAAGCACCGCATGATTTGCTCCTTGCTGGCTGCTCCGCATTACATCGATTCCCACAATGCGTGGGATCTGCCGGTTTTTTAATCTGAGCATCGTTGGGTTGCTTTTTTATGACTTAAGAGATTTTCGCTTATACAGGCTGCAGAAAAGATGGCGCCGTTGATATAATCCACTGAAATGGCCATTTGGTGCGTGTGCACTTGTGGAACAAAAAAAAACAAAAAAATCAAAGACAAACAGCACTGTGCGCCTTCCCTCTATTTTCGTCTTAGTTTCTTGCGCGTTTTTTTTTTTTGTGCAAGAAATGAAGACTTGCCCAAAAGTATTTTACACATGTAAGTACTGTGCCGTTGTAAATATTTGACGACGATCGCACGGCGTATTTCAAAGCCGGCGGATGCGTTGTCGTGAAAAGTTTTAATCGGCAGCGCACGTTGCACGTTGCGCCATGCCGCTACCAGCGGAACGGAGACGCGACAGCAGCAAACGTCACGTCTCGTCAACACTCAGCGTGACAGCCTAGCGTGTAATCAAGAGGGTTTCAATGCGCTGAGCCGCCCATAAAGGTGAAACTAGTCAACGAAATGCTTCTTCCAACAGTATCCTTGAGGCGCCACATAAAGGGTGCTCTCCTCCTCCGGTCATGAAGCGGGCGCGAACGCTAGCCGATGGGAAAGAATAGGAAAGGGTCGACGGAAAGGGTGGTGAACGGCCGGATCGGACACATTCGACTGGCATTGATAAAAATAGAGGAGGCGCTGGCTCTTGTCGAGGAGCAGTGTTCACGCCGCAAGGCCAGCGAGCGGCTCGATTCACCGATGAGCTTAATCACATAGACTCTACACGCACGCACGATGAACTAGACGGGAATCAATGATGTGCGCAGCATGCGTCAAGAAATTTGCTATACGGCACTTAGAGGTGGATCGACGTTAACTGTAGTAGTTGTGTGCACATCCTGGCTTACCAGAAAGGTCCACTACACTGGCGTCTACTGGTGACTACACTGGGTAACTTATGGTCTCACATAACGTCATCACTCACGTTAGAATAGGGACGTCAGTATTATCCAAATGAAGTGCGCTTTACGGTGCGACGATGATAATGTCATACGTAACTTTCGTTAGTGTATTCCTCCGGGGTCGAGCTACACTTGAATATGGCTTGCTGCAGCATATGAATACAAATGTAATGTTTATTACTCTGCTATAAAAGTGGAGTAAACATTGGAACCACAAATTGACCCGGCATGACGTCTGTGTCATAGGTTTACGTATGTAATGTATATTGCTTTGTTATAAAATTACATAGCCAGCCCTACAACCCCAAAATAAGTTGCACCGAACTTACGCCTGCATAGTGTCTTTTTCCAAAAGCAGTTTCAAGACCTGGCATGGCTCAGTGGTAGAACACCTGATTACCAGGTAGAATGCTTGGGTTTGATTCCTGCTGCGGTCCCGATTTTTATCTTTGCGGTCATCGGGTCTACGGTGCCGATGTCAGTTTCTCTTCAAGCTCTCACAGTTATGTTACTAATCTTGTCCTCGCCGTTCGGGGGTAGATGCAAACTGTCAATCACCTGTGGCGCGTACCCGCGTACCGTGGCCAGTGGTGTACAGGGTATGAGCCGCACGTGTCTGTAAGAAAGGGTTTGACGACGTACGCGACAGGAGTTTCAGGTTCTTCGTGTCCTGACCAGAAAGTCATATTCCTCAGTCTGTCCTACCCTCCCATGCCAATTTTGGTCTACTCCAAGTTAAAGAGGCGATCACGAGAGCACGCAGACGAAGGCGGCTAGATAGATACGTAGATAGAAACGCTCAAAGTGCCTGCAGTTTGCTTAGAAATGCTTCGCATTTATAGCACTTAAATGCGAAGCATTTCTTAGCGAACTGCAGGCACTTTGAGAGTTTCTATCCCTATCTATCTATCTATCTATCTATCTATCTATCTATCTATCTATCTATCTATCTATCTATCTATCTATCTATCTATCTATATATCTATCTATCTATCTATCTATCTAGCCCCCTATGTCTGGGTGCTCTCGTGATTCCTTAACTTGGTGTAGACCAAATTTAGTATGGGAGGGTAAGAGGGCTTGGCGATTATGTATGACTGGTGATGACATGATAACGTGAAAATCCCGTCGCGCACGCCGTCAAACCCTTTCCTCCAGACACGTGCGGTACATACCCATACACCACGGGACACAGTATGCGGGTATGCGCCACAGCTGAATGACAGCTTATATCTACCCAGGAACGGCGAGAACAGACATTGGTAGTTTCCATGTGAAAGCGTTAAGAAAAATTCCCATCGGCAGCGTTGACCCGACGGATGCGTGCAAAGAATAAATATCAGGGTCCCAGCAGGGATAGAACCCATGCGTTCTACGTGGCAATCAAGTATTCTACCACATAGTCACGCCAAGTCTCAAGAGTTTTTTGGTGTAAAGACCCTATGCAGGCGTAATGTTGGTGAAACGTCAATTGTTGTTGCAATGCTGGCTATCTAATTTTTATAAACATTACATATGTACTCCTATGATGCAGGCGTCAAGTCGCGTTAACATCAACTGGATACTTAAGAGTCATCCACTGAAGTTGGTCTGCGTAGCACTATCTAGGGCTACCATTCTCGCAAGTACAAGAGCTACATATCAGCTTACCGCTTCTGGGGTTGGTAATAACCATGTTGCTGTTGGCATCGTTACGCAACTGTAATCAACTGGTTATATAAAACATATGCGACTGTTCAACATATGTCTGTGCGCACAACATTTGTACAAGATCTTTAGAGTCATTTTTGTAACTTCTTGCTTAATAAAAAAAATTACACCAGATTCACCTTTTCGTCCGCAAGCTTCGCATAATATCGAACCCCATGGTACGTGGTATCCACCGAATTTGAAAAAAAAGCTACATTTTCATCTCGCATACTTTTCTTTTGACACCACTGAACACAAGGGTGCATATAATTAACTGATTATATTTAACCTTGATTACTAATTAATGATAAAAATAAACAATAGAAAACCATTATATAATTGTGACCTATCGTAAATGTATACATTGAAATATCATCTATACTATGCATGTGATTCTACACAGAGAGCTTGCCCCCATAAGTTTCAAATAAATTGTTCGGTTCGTTATTATTATTTATTACTATTACGTTACTCCGAGATGTCATCGTGACAATTTGCATCACATCTGCAAACTGTTCCTGAGTTTTACCGCGATCGCCATGCACTTTTTCATAAGTTTAGCGACAGGCGATTTTTGTACCCTGTAGGGCTGCGTTCCCGCACTGTCGGATAAGGAAAATTCTTCAGGGAAAAAATTAAGCCAGTGTAACCACGTCAAACTGCAGACACATAAAAATCGTTGTCCTGCTGTGCATGTCACTGGAATGCAATCAGCAAATAAATTGATCGTTGAGCTACAATTAAATTTTATGAAATCACCCCACGCATTTTCATTGGATGCACAAAAGTGTCTCGAGAAAAAATCCAACGGGTGGATAAGAACTAATCGCGATGTACAGCCTAAGAACGTTGTCAGTATTAATTGTCTTAAGTGCGATTTGTGAAAAATGAGGTATTGCTTATTAATCAATTTTTAAACAACGCTCCCCATAGAGTTATGCCGAGCACTTCCCCTTAGGGTGAACTTTGTCGCAACAGTCGATGTCTCAGATTGCTGGCGATGATATTTTCACTTGTGCCAGAAGCGAGGCGTCCGAAGCTTACGGCGCAAAAACCAATTCACACTTACGAAAACACGTACAGGTTCTAGAAATTAGGTTTAAAATGCTAATAGCTCGGTCATCAGTTGGAAGCGTGCGCATTTATGACTACACGAAATTCCGCACATCCCCACCACGCACCCACAAGTTTTTTGCAAGGATTAAACTTACGAAGACCTCACATGTCGTAAATTTGTATTTGGAACAATGGTCACTTACCCAAGTATATTACTCGGCCGTGAGCACCTGAAAAATGGTTGCCCTAGTCGCAGCGAAATGCGTTTGTTGCGGAGTCATTCGGCGAACAAACGACGTATGTGCGATAGTCGCAAAAATGTTCGTTCCAGCTGTCGCACAGCACAGCCCACGTGTCCGAGTTGCTATGGCATTTCCGTTATCGCGGTGCGCACACATATTGAAAGACCTACAAATCACGAACAAAGCAATTAAGAAACGCCGTCACAAAACGGCGTCGCTAGCGCGAGCTGTTCGGACGGTTCAAACAGCGCTCCGCTGGCTCTGCGCATGCACTTCGCCGAACGGTGGCGCCTTCCCGCCGTCTAGCCTTCCCGGCGACCAACGAAGCCAAGCAGCCAGGAGAACTCGTTCTCATAGCCGTGGTGTAACTTCACCCCTGCTTTCTTCTTTAGGCGAGTGTGTATACTACCAGCGTTGGTCTGCTCTTGTGTAAACACAGGTTACCACGTCCTTCATAGGTTACTGCGCGAAGGTTACAGTGCGGAATTCGTGCTGGTAACCTATATTGCTTGCACTTTGGGTTTCGTAACCTTGAGACAGCAAAAACAAAAAACTTCCCCATCTCCCGCTAAAGGGAACCATGTGTGGATGCGAAGCAGCGGGGAGATAATTAGCTTGAGCCGGAGGAACGTCGCCGCTCTCGTTTCACGGCAGCGGTCCGGGCGCTCATCGCGGCGCTGCACAGGAGAGAGAATGAGGCGCGCTCGCTCCGTCATTAGACAGTTATAGTATAGCGGGCTTAGCGGGATAGCGGGCTTAGCGGAATAGCGGGATCGAAGGGCGCATGCGCTGTACGCTAAAAGACCCGTAGCGCGTACCACACGCACGCTATATTTCAGATTTAGCGTTACCGTGTTTGCGTGGTCTACGTAGTGTACGTAAAACATGGCGGCGGTTTTGGACGCCCGCTTCGAACTGAATTTAGCGTTCGTGGGGACGGACCCACTTCTTTCATACCTAACGACTGTGCAAAATAGCTTCGCTTGCCTTCAGGTAGCTTCGACGACCGAGTATTACGGATAACTTAGCCTAGTTTTTGAGATCGCTTCCCATTTCGAACGTCCCTAGGCCTAACTAGAAGATCGGTGTAAACAAATCTGCAACATAAAAATTCGCGCTTTTGGTGCGTGGTTCATACTTATTTACTCTTATTATTACTAAATAAAAATTCCCCATCTCCCTTTAAAGGGAACCATGTGTGGATACGAAACAGCGGGGAGATAATTAGCTTGAGCGGGAGAAACGTCACTGCTCTCATTTCATGGCAGCGGTCCGGGCGCTCATCGCGGCGCTGCACAGGAGAGAGAATGAGGCGCGCGCTCCGTCATTTTCATACCGCGGAACTACCGTGGCGCCCCCCAGCGGAGTATGCAGCTGTCACACCACCTGTCATGCCCGCCGCTGCGTAGAGGATTCCTAGAGGAAAAGACGGGGGGGGGACCGTAGAAGAGGAGAGAGAGGAGGAGGGGACGTGCATGCGCTGTGGGGGGTGTGGGACGCGGGAGCCGCTCCGTAGAGTAGAGGATTCCTAGAGGAGAGAGGGGGAAAGGACGCGCATGCGCTGTGGGGACCTGGGACGCCGGAGCCGCTCCGTAGAGTAGAGGATTCATACAGAAGAGAGGGGGAGAGGACGCGCATGCGCTGTGGGACGCGGGCGCCGCTCCGTAGAGTAGATTATTCCTAGAGGAGAGAAAGGTGGTGAGCGTAGGAGAGGATAGGGGGAGGGGACGCGGGGCAGGCTCCGTAGAATAGAGGATTCCCTGGAGGAGAGAAAGGGGTGAGCGTAGGGGAGAGAGGGGGGAGGGGACGCGCATGCGCTGTGGGACGCGGGAAGGACTAAGCCCCCTCCAAACACATGCAAGCAAGATCAAGGAATGGGGTCAACCTGGGCGACAGACACCACCTGCCTAGCCATTACTAAGCAGCCTCGGCCGTGACTATGATGATTGTAGTAGGGTTGACGGCCTTCATATTACTACAGTGTTCTGGTTCGCATAATGGGTGCTTCCCTACTTCATGAAAGTGGCCGGACGCGGGACGCGGGACACGGGACGCGGGACGGGGGACGCGGGAGGGACGGACAGAGCCCCGAGCATAAGATGCTTCGCATCTAAAAAACAATATGAATTTCAGGAATTTGCTGAAAGTCTCTTCCGTAGGCGAAACGAGCGGGCCCTTTTCTAGACTGCACTACGGCGAACACCAGTCTCTTCGCTGACGGGTGGCTGGTCGTCCTCGACCGCTGAGCCTAAGGGTCCTGTTGCAACGGGGAGTTCCGAAGGAGTCCCTGACATCTGATCGGCTTTCGGTGCGGATTATAAAGACCACGGAGCGGCTGGCTTTGGTCCTGGTGATAAATCAGAGTGGCCATTGTCCTGTCGCCGTCCCCTTTGTGGCTCGCCCGAGTAAGGAGCGCACCGCACGTTCTCCGGCTGCGCTGCTGCGGCATCTTCCCAGTCGTTGTCATATGTAGTATGACGTTCGCTAAAATCCTCTTGAGTCTTTAGCAAGTTTTGGCGATTTCGACGAAGGCGGCCTCCATCTTCCGTGCAGACTTGATGGCATCGAGGTGCGAGCGGTTTTTCGACGCACGCTTTTGTAATCCAGCTGTTTTTTTCCTACAATTATTACTTGATCACCTTCGTTGAGTGGTGGAAGTGGATGCTTTGATCGGCTTGCTTGTGTGTGCTTCTTGACCTCAGGAGCCTGGCATTCAGCAAAATGCGGCAGTCGTCCCCCTCAGCTTTCTGCCCATAACCAGCTCACACGGTGCTCTCCCATCTTCCAGTGGTGCCATCCTGTAATTCAGAAGACCAATCCATAAATCTTCTTTGGCAAACAATGTCTTCTTGAGCAGACGCTTCATTACTTGCACTCCCTTCTCTGCCAGACCGTTTGAACGAGGGAACCCCGAACTTGAGATTATGTGTCTGAAGTCGCACTTTCTGGCGAAGGAGCGAAATTCGTGTGAAACAAACTGTGGTCCGCCATCTGTGCATACTTCGAGTGGAATTCCATGGCGCGCAAAGATTAGTTCAAGTTGATCAATTACATGGCAGCTCGTCGTTTGTGAAAGGAGCTGCAGTTCGGTGTTGTTGGAGTACGCGTCATATAGAGAAAGATATGTTTTCCCGGCGTGTTGAAAGATGCGAAACAGACGAGCGCTAAGAAACGGGGACATAGACGAGAGGCACAGGCGCTCAACTTCAACTGAGCTTTATTGAGCAGACATGAAAATTTATACCAGCAACCAGCCAACGCGGTAACGTTAATATGTCAGCCATCCCGATAACAAAAGTGTCGCACCCACACCAGAAACACCGCATCATGCCGCGTACCTATGCTTAATCAGCTTCCTGCCGCGCAAAGGCGATAGAAAACTTCCGAGATTAAGGCACCACGACACACTTGCACTGAAAAAAGCTAGAAGCATGCGCAATGACTAAATCCTAAAATTCCAGAGAAGCGCCATAAAAAATATAAACTAGCCATCAAAGGAAAAGAAAAGTTTATATTTTTTTATGGCGCTTCTCTCGAATTTTAGGATTTAGTCATTGCGCATGCTTCTTCTAGCTTTCCTCAGTGCAAATGTGTCGTGGTGCCTTAATCTCGGAAGTTTTCTATCGCCTTTGCGCGGCAGGAAGCTGATTACGCATAGGTACGCGGCATGATGCGGTGTTTCTGGTGTGGGTGCGACACTTTTGTTGTCGGGATGGCTGACATATTAACGTTACCGCGTTGGCTGGTTGCTGGTATAAATTTTCATGTCTGCTCAATAAAGCTCAGTTGAAGTTGAGCGCATGTGCCTCTTGTCTATGTCCCCGTTTCTTAGCGCTCGTCTGTTTCGCATCAAGTATGAACCAACTTGCCCAAGCACACATCGTGTTGAAAGAGGTCAACTCTTACACGGGCCCAAGGTAGAGAAGTGGGATGACCCGTTGGCAACTGCGGTTCATCTGGTTGCCGGTATGCAAATCGTCGGCACGTTGGACTTTTCGATACCATTTCTGCTATTTGCGCTACCATGCCGGGATAGAACATTAGTAGCCTTGCCATTCCTTTGCATTTCGCTATCCGCAAGTGCCCTTCATGAACTCGTTGTAGCAGCGTTTTTCTCAGCTTCTTTGGAATTACGACTTTTCATCCTCGCAGGAGTACGCCGCTAACGCATGTTTGCTCCGCTTCGAAAGGTGATAAAGGCCCTGTATTTTTGCGGCCACTTTCCAAAGCCTCTATCACTTGTCTGAGGTCGATGTCTGCCTTGGATTCTTCTGCCAGGCAGTCGATCATCGCTGGGCTGACGAGGGTATTCAACACTGAGGTTGCATGGATTGTGACGTCATCAGCATCATATTCACTGGCGCTCTCGTCGCTGCCTGCTATCCTGGACAATGCGTCAGCCAACCGCAAGTCCTTTCCAGGAACGTACTGCAGCGAAATGTCAAATGGCATTAAACGCAAGAAAAAACGCTGTAGACGAGGCGGCATGTCGCAGAAGTTCTCTTGGGCAACTGCAAGCAGGGGTCGCTGATCTGTTTCGATTGTCGTATGGAAGCCAAAGTGGGGCCATGGACCACGTTAAGCCTTGCTGGCTTTTTGTTCATGGTCCTCAACATTGTATTCACAAATGTTCAAATAAAATTTGATTTGATTTGATTTTAAAATCACGGAACCTTTCATACGCATATGTTATTCCAAGCGTTTCCTTTTCTATTTGGGCGTGTCTAGACTCCGCGTCTGATAACGACCGTGAAGCGTAGTCAACTGGACGCCAGTTCTTGCCATGCAGTTGTAGAAGGGCTGCGCCTAGCGCGAAACTAGACCAGTTTGCTGTTATTTTCGACGGTCCTGACGGATCGAATACTGCGAGCACAGGCGCAGTTGTTAAGAGGTCACACAATTATTTCCACTCTTTATCATGCTCACTCGTCCAGTCAAACATATGATCACGTTTTAGCAATGCGCGCAGGTTCCGCGTCCTTTCTGACAAGTTTGGTATGAACCTGCCGGAATAATTTACAGCGCCTAGCAGCTTCTGCACTCCTTGCTTCGACGTAGGTAGTGGCATGTTCTCAACGCATTCGACCAGCTGTGCGTCTGGTTTGATGCCATCTTTAGAAATCAGGTCACCCAGAAACTGCACTTCCTCAACGCCAAAAAACGCATTTTTCACGATTGAAGGTCAGGCCAACTGCCTGCGCTGCATTTAGAACACCCCGGAGACTCCTGTCATGCTCTTCCTGCGTTCTGCCCCACACAAGTACATCGTGAATGTAGACGCGCGTTCCATCTAGGCCATCAAACACGTTATTCATTGCCTTCTGAAACACTTCACTTACCATTTGAACTCTAAACGGGAGCCTAAGAAAACGGTAGCGTCCGTGCGGTGTGTCGAATGTGTAAACTTTTGGTGACACCTTGTCAAGCGGAATCAGGTAAAATCCACACAGATCCAGCTTTCGGGGACATTGCATGATCAGCGCTCCTAGCGGCCACTGCTGGAAGCTCTCCCGTTTTCAATGGGACATGGTCATTTTTCGACGATAAAAAATCGTAGAAGCGCAATTTCCAAAACTTCTTAAAGGGGCACCTTCTAGGAGCTGTACCGCACTTAACAAGTGCAGCATCGTTAACATCGGGGCTTCACATTCTGTTCCCACGACGACCAAAGTGTAAACAATGGGGTCCTATGGAAGCGGCCGAAATCACGCCTCGTTTTTCGGGACAAAAAACGGGCCGTCTGAAAAAACTAGACGGAATCCTGCAAATTTCTCGGAGATCTGAGTGGTACGGAGACGAAGCTTTCATTTGAGGCCGCAATCATGTTTCTGTGTGGAGAAAAATACGTTCCAAAATGAAGTTTTCTACAACACAGTCGCGTCTACGAATCGCATCGTCGACCATTGTATCTTGATAACACCCATTTTACCGACACGCGACCGCTGTGCGTTGTGGCCTAGATGGTTGAGCGCTTGATCTGGCGACTCACGGGCGGTGAATGCGTCAAGGGTTCGAATCGCAGTAATTGTTTTCGTTTTTCTTTTTCTTTTCTTTTCTTCTTTTTTTTTTTTTTTTTTACAGAATTGCTGTCAGTGGTGACGGTGCTCGGCACCCGACCCGAAGGGCACCGGTTTGATCGTGGCCGCGGCTCTAGCATTTTCGAACGAGGCGAAAATCCACTAGTACTTGGATTTTGATGCTGTACGTAGATGTAAATTCACGTTAAAGAACCCCAGGGGGTCGAAATTTCCGGCAGACTCTTCTGCCGCGACAGGGAATGGGAGACGCCCACTAAGCGCTAAGCGCGTGCTGTAGGACGTCGTTTTTCCAATCCAGACCTCCTCTACGGCGCGCCTCATAAACATATCGTAGTTTTGGCGTGTAAAGTTCCAGCAATTAATATTACTAGTGCGTCATTGCTGAAGATTTATTTTCTTGTTTTTTCGCTAAAGTGTTGCACCCAGAATCTTTGCTACAGAGCCGGTTTCGCTTCTAGATATGGAGCAAGTAAAGTTCTCATGTTTTAGTATTTCTTATTACGCAACCCATTATCTAAACAACAAAGGAAGGGGAACCAAGCGCCTATTTCAGTTAACCACAGCCTCAATAAGGCAACACATATTGAATCGAAGGAAATCATGATAGAAGCTATTGATAGTGTAATGAAGCGTTTTAAATAAGCACTATACTATTGGAGACTGACCAGCAATGGCAGAACCAGCGCAAAGCTTGCGTTGCCGAATCGTCTTCTTTTCTTTCTACATCAGCAGCGTTCTCTGCTTCTGCAAGCAGTGCCGCTTTTAAAGAGTTTTAGAACAGCGTACGCGAAGCTTTGCGTTTGCGTTGCGCATGCGTCGTACGCTAGCCTCTTGCGGGCTCCCGTTAAGTGACGAACGCTAACGCTACGCCCGCAATGCCGGCAAGCTTTGCGTGCGGTGTTCTAAAACTCTCTGTTTACTTCCCTTCCAAAACAGAGCCATCCTGGCGAATTACAGGCAGAATACCACGGCACTGAGATAGTAAGGCTTTAGCAGGTCCATTTCGCAATCTCATGCCTCGACATTGTTGATTACTAGATTAGAAGAAAGCTCAAGTGGCTTGACGCCGGACATCAAGTACGCGGCTTGTTAGACCATACGGGACGGGCCGCGGTACTTCGAAAGAAGTTTCGTTGACCGACCGGGGCTAGCTCAAGGAATCCAGAGCCACACAAGTTGATGATAACCTTGGCCGTTGATACACACAAGTCAGTCCCGGGAATACGACGCTGAAAGGCTTCGAGACATCTCGATGGTGTATTTGGCGCTGCTTGCCAGCAGTGGAGTGAGATCGGGCTCTCTGGCGACCCTCTTCAGCGCTTAGCAGCTTGGGAACTGCCGTCGACTCTCTCACAAGCGTGGCAAGGAGGTATTGCGCATAACGTGCAGGAGGGCTCGAGTCCTTATAGGTAGAAGACAGGAGAGAGTCCATTCGTGGTCTGCGTAGCAGTGTTTTGGGCGTACGTCACGAAGAGAATGACACGGTTCCAGTCTTAGTAAACGGAAGTGACGTACATTGTCAGCACATCACCTGATGTTCGATTAAATATTTCTGTTAAACCATTCGTTTTATAATTGTAAGATGTGGTCGTGTGGTGAAAGACCTTGCATTCCTCTAGAATTTCTTGACGACGACCGAAATACACGTCCTTCGGACGATGCGCGGCCCACGTAGTGCGCCGTGCTGTAGAATGACGTGGTGTGAAATGAGAGGCAACATTGCTAGCCGATGCAGATGACAATAGTGAAGTCTCTGCTTAGCGTGTAATCGATGGCAACAATTATCTGTCGTTGGCAGCAGGAGTGATGGAAAGAAGTCCATACAAATCAACACCGGCGAAGTCCAAGGGACGGAGAGGGCAAGTCAGTGGTTGTTACGGAGCAGGGAAATGGCAAGGGGGGATTCGTGTGGCGCTGCGCGACGCAACAAATGTAGCGGTGTAAGAAGCGGTACATTCTGCGTTGATAGTAGCAGAGCTGGAGGAAAGTGCAAATCTTCAACCCTTCGGCATGTGCACACTGTGAGTCAGCGTTGAAGGTGGCGCATATGTCTTAACGTAGATGGCGCGGAATAAGAGCGATTTGCGTCCATCATAGAGGTAGTTGTGATGGTCGATCAACTGTCACGAAGAATGAAATGGTGTGTTTGATGACTTATTTCTCTAGGGATGGTAGGTGACGTTGCTTCACGCAACAAGACCATATAGGGGAAGCAACGCAGGGGTTTTTGCGCCACTGCACAGGCATGTCGGTGACGGCTACAGCGGGAACGCGTCGTAGATGGACAAGAAGACCGCCGCTAGAATGTGTATTGATCGGCGGATGCAGGGGGGGGGGGGGGTTACGGGGTTCAACCGTACTTTATGTATGTTTGTGCGTGCTTTGGTAGGTGCATGGCTAGCATAGGCAACCAGGGTTGCCGTTGGGTGGACATGAAAAGGCGCCAGAACTCACGCCAAAAGTAGCCAAAGTAGCCATGACATTTGATCCTATCGCCGAATTTCTCGCCAAACAGAACAGAAGCGCTATTATCAACAGAGTATTTACTATTGATGAATGGATGGATGCAAAACTTTATTGTCAGTCCTGAGGTGCACGACTCAACGCGCAGCGGGCCGCTCCCACGTTGGGACAGTCAGGCCAAGCCCGACCGCCGCATCGTGGGCCCTCTGGACAGCCCACAGTTGAGCCCCGACATCGGGGCTCTTGATAGCGGATAGCCACTTGTCTTCAGTGGATTGGTCCGTGCCCCGTAACGAGGGGCAATGCCAGAGCATGTGGTCTAGGCTAGCGAATTCGTTGCAGTGCCTGCAGGAGCTGTTAGGATAAATATTGGGATAAATGTTATGTAATAAATAAAACTATTTTGAATAAGTAAAACCACAAGTTTAAAAAAGAGCCATGGCGCCAACTGGAAATTTTCGTCGCCAACGGGGTCCAAAAGTAGCCAATTTGGCGCAATGTAGCCACCAACGGCAACCCTGTAAGCAACAACTAACTCGTCAAATCCGCGTTTACGCTGGGCAAGCACAGCGCCGAACACAACGCCGCTAGTGTCCTTGTGAATTTCATTTTGGGTGCTCTCAGCTTTTCTGTCATAATAAACTTCTCTCTCTCTCATATGGGGCGAGCAAATCAAAATGTCGCAAGATTGGAGGCGAAGTAAGAATTCATCGGAGTTTTCTGGATGCATCGCCACATGTGACTTCGCTCAAAGATCGCAGCCGCAGCGGAGGTCAGTGAAATGCACTATAATTGCGGGGAAGCGGCGAATGAAACGTGTAAAATAAAATCAAAGGCATAGAGAGCTGCGAAGGTATTTCATTGTGAGTTTAGGAAACGTAGCAGCAACACGAAGTGTCGTGGGATCCGGAAGGACGCGATCTCGGAAGAAGACGGCCCAGAATAAGCAGCTTTCGTACGCCAAAGCAACACTTCTTTAAGTTTACCTCAATGCCATTAGAGCTGATACTAGTGACGACAGCTTCGACCTTTTGTAGATGTGTCGCAAAGCCGTCTGAAAAGATCAGAGTACCATCCAGGTAGTAGAGATTCGTCTGCCACTTAAAGCCGCGAAGGATGCCGATCATGCGTTCAAATGTTGCAAGCGCGTTGCACAGCCCGAATCGCGTCACAATAGATTCATATAAGCCGTCGAATCTAACGAAGGCTGGTTAGCGGTGGTCAAGTTCAGCCATCGGGGCTGCAAGCAGCCGGAGCGCAGGTCCAACGAATAGAGAAAAAGAAAAAAACTATGCTCCATGCCAGCAGTCGCGTCGTCGTCTATTAGTGGCTATAGGGATAGATGTCCTTACGTGTGATCTTGTTCAGCAAGCCATAGTCTACGCAAAAACTAGGCAATTGAGCGATCTTTTTTTTTTTTTTTTTTTTTTTTTTTTTTTTTTTTTTTTTTTTTTTGTTTACAATATCGATCGGTGAGACCCATCGGCAGTTCGAGGTCTGTATGACGCCGTGTTGAGCCGTGTCACTTGTGCGATGTTGCGACGCACTGTGGCTGGCACACGATATGCGCACTTAGGCTAAGGAGCGTGGAGATCAGTGTCGAAGAAATACATCGTGTTAGACTTAATGTTGGGCTTCAGTACATGAAAGGATGTTTTGTTAAGAATTTAATTCGAATGGCAATGCCTTTCTCTGTAGTGTTCACGAATTAGGTAATACCTCGAAACTAGTGGCATCATAAAAATTCGTTCCAGGTTGCCTTGAGAACTCCACGGCTAAACATTGGGAATTGAAATGTGGGCGATAATTCAATTAGTTAAGATCACAATTAGTAAATTTTCGTTAGTTAGTGGACTAAGCCTTTCAATTTTTGTGCAGTAATTTAGCCTCTTCTCGTAAACCAGCTGACGAGCTAGAATTGTACAATACTTAACAGCCAACCTTTAAATGTTTTTGAAAGTGTTCGCTGAAACATCCGTATTCTTCTTATTGTTGTACACATGTACCGTACTCCCCTCTAGAATGTCCAAGCGCTTGAGTGTTTCTCCAATCATTGAATGTTTGAATGTTTCTCCAATCAACCTGGTCCTGTGCAGGCTGCGCCCACGTTAGCGCCGGCAGCTTCTGAATCTCATCTGCCCATTTAACTTTATGCCTCCCGTTAGCGCGCTTGCCTTCCGTTAGAATGCAGGCTCTTACTTTCAATTGCCACCAGTTATCTTGTCTTCTCGCTGCATTCCCTTGAGAGATACTGGTAAATTACCATTCGCTTTTCTCTTGAGAGATAGTGGTAAACTGCCAATCATTATCTCAGAATACGTGCCAAATGCACACTACAACATACTTATACTTTTGGTTACTTCATTCTCATGGTTCGTATCTGCGGTCACTACCTTCCCTAAACAGACGTATTCCTTTACCACTTCCAGTGTTTTGATAGGCATCGCAAACCACTCTTCTCTTCGGAGACTGCTGAACATTGCTTTACTTTTCTGCATATTAATTTTCTGACCCACCGCTCTGCTTTCCCTGTCTAATTCTGTAATTATGATTTGCAATAGTTTTCCCGAGTTACTAAACATGGCAATATCACAAGCGAATCGCATGGTACTAAGCTACTCTCCTTTAACTGCTATCGCATGCTGTCCGCAATCCAACGCTCTGAAAACCTCCTGTTAACACGCGGTGAATAGCATTGGAGAGATGGTAGCTCCCTGCCTTAAACTGTTTATAAGAATTTTCTTCCATGCTTTTTTTTTTTTTCGTGGGGGACAAAGGTGGCTGTGGAGACACTGTAGATATGCCGCCGCGACGGCATAGCGGCTATGGAGGTCGGCTGGTGACCTGAAAGGCGCAGGTTCGATCCCGGCCGCGGTGGGGTCGCATTTCGATGGAGGCGAAATGGTAGAGGACCGCATGTACTGTGCGATGTCAAAGCACCTTAAAGAACGCCAAATGATCAAAATTTCCGGAGTTCTCCTATACCGCGGGCCTCATTATCATATCGTGGTCTTGTCACGTAAAACCCCAGATATTACTATTATTATTCTTATTAATTTTTCGTTCATTAAAAAGTCATACCAGAGGGCGTTCGAATGATGATGTTTAGGTAGTGTTTTTGGAGCCGGTGACCGGAAAATCTGTAGCGCTAGCACACGTGCGTCATCATGTGTGCTATTGCACCGATTTGTGTGTACCGCGAGCCAAGACCTTCTAGAACGATTACTTTGTACTTTAATAGTCATAATAATTGTTGGCGTCCAACGTCCTAAAACGACCGTATGATGAGAGACGCCGCAGTGGAGGGCTCTCAAAATTTCGACCACCGGGAATTCTTTAATGTGCACCTAAATCTAAGCACACGGGCCTCAAGCATTTTCGCCTCCATCGAAAATGCGCCGCCGCGGCCGTACTTTGTAGTTTGAACCACACGTTTGGTAGCACCATGTTAGTTCGCGGAGGCTGCATTTTGATGGACGCAATATGCAGGAAGCCCATGTGCTCAGATTTAGGTGCACGTTAAAGAACCCCACGTGGTCTAACTATCGGGGGCCCTCCACTATGGCATCTCTCACATTCATATCGCGTTCTTTGGACGCAAAACCCCAACACTTATTATAAGAAGTACAGCAGCTTTCTGTGCATCCAGAGAAACCTAAGCAGTAGAAAAAAGCTCGGAAAACACGGGGACGAAAAGTAAGCAGACGCTACAAGCTAAGTAACCTAGAACTAAACATTGCGAAATGCTATCATTCGACTGTCAAGTCATTAAATGTGCGCCAACATCTTCAAGATCTGCCATCGGACCGAAGCGTTCACAAGTGTCCAGCCCCAAGAGTGCTTGCTTGCCTTTCTTAACGACGAAAAAGTCCTTTCACTCCTCGATTTCGCCGGTTCTTAGCGGCAAAGTGAGGACTCCAAAATGCTTGATTACACCACCATCGTATCCTGTCAATACCGTTGCTGAAGGTCGAGTTGTCGCTGTCTTGCCGAGCTTGAGAACCAGAGAGTGGGGAAGAAGGTTGTCCTACGCGCCTGTGTCCACCTTTAGCTTTGCGTCATGGTTGGCCAGCTTTGTGACGACTACCCATTCCGAGTTTGTCGATACGTCGTTGACGCTCAGCACTAGAACTTGAAACTCGTCATCGGATTCCTCGGTTTGTTTTTGTGGCGTGTTATGATAGTCAACTTGCTGAATGCTCTTTCGCGCCTTGCAGCAAGCTGCGAAATGATTCTTTTGTGGCAGACGCCGCATGCCTTGCCCCATGCAGGGCACGTCCCTGGTGGATGCTTTCGCCCACAGTACAGGCATTCCTTTTTTGGCGAGCTCTTTGGTTCACGTTGTTTTTTCCACACGGCGTTGAGCTGGGCTTGGCTGTGCTCCCAAGCTTGGTTTTAACTCTCAACAATTTCAGCCGTTTTACCGTACTGGATTGCTTTTTCCATCTTGAGGTCCCGCTCTCGCAGAAGTCTCGCTCCCAATTTGCTGTCTATCGTGCCGCACACCAGTTGGTCTCAAAGATTCAATTTTTCAGCTCTCCAAAATTGCAGTACTGTGACTTAAGCTGCACATCCCTAATAAAACCGGCAGGCCTGCGCGGAACGCGCAGCACAGTCACAGCGAAAGCTGGAAGAGCGGCCTTTCTAGAGCTTTTTTAAACTCTCTTGGGGGAACTACTACAAGCACACTTGCATGGTACCCACTACGCCATTAGTCATCATAATTATTGTGTAGTGGGGAAGCGTCCACTATGCCATTATTCATCCTTCTTCGGAAAAGTGCAGTACCCGCTACACACTTCTAACGCACTATGTGCACTTTGTTGATGCTGTGGCTGACAGCGATGAAGAATTATGCCGGAGGCTTCTGTAATGGGTTGGAGCATTGAACGAACCACTCGTTAAGGAATTCGCATTGTGTGACGCCTGGCTGTTACTTTCCTGTTCTAAAACGCTTTACAGCACATGTTAACGCGATTCCTTACCCGACATGAAGCATGCATAGGGTCAGTTTGCAACGCAGTTTCAAGCACCGGCGTAGCTCAGTGGTAGAGTGCTGGGCTGCCACGCAGAGGGCCCGGGTTCGATTCCCATTCCGCCATGGGCGTTTTTTATTTAGTTTTTTTTTCTTATTTCGCCCGATAGTGGTTGCGGACACCGGCGGCGGCGGCGGACAACTACGGCGCAAAAACGGCCCTTGTTGTGATCTCATAACAGCTTTCGCTGTAAAAATTGCTCAAATGGCTCGTCCTCAAGCTGCAGGCGTGTTCTAAAGACATAGCGTTCGTATGTTTCATTCCGCTTCGGGCTACAGTATTCCTCAAACTTCTGCACAATTACATCGTAGTCCTCGCGTTGCTGATTCGTCAGTTACAAGGTGTTAAAAATATCGATTGCTTCCTGACCTGCAACGTGAAGGAAGATTGCTGCTTTCTGGGCCTGTGTCCGTTCCGGTGTCGTTGATGTGGCCTTGAAGTATAGCTCCATTCGTTGACGAAATTTTGTCCAGTTTTCTGCAGGAGCTTCGGAGAGCACCAAACGCTCGGGCGGTGGCAACACTTCCATGGTGGCGTGTAAGCTGGCGGGACGCTGGGCGCGTATTTCTGACACCATGCGTCGACAGGCAGACACAAGAGACCCAGAACAAAAGGTCCTTTATTGGTGTAGCGTCTTGTCTTCTATGAGTAATGCCGGCCTCATGGTTGCTAGAGCAGCTACACAATTCCGATACAACTTTTATTTCACAAGTTACTCACCCAAAAGTGACATTATATGTTTGTGTTTAGAATGTACACACAGCACGAGTCGCGGTGGTTCGACATGAGCGTCCTCAAGAGGGTGACCCCTCAAGTCTCTATCCTTATCTGCACTCACCCTGATGTCATCAGATATGATTGGCTCCAAATATTGCTTGTGCAGAGGGAGTTCGATGGCGACTACCCGAGAATAAATGAGGAAAGCAGAAGTCCCTTCGAGCTCTGACACATGTCGCAGCCCACTGTGATCTCGTAATACATTCCTGTGGGTGCCAACTGTGTCTAAACTAAATGACTGGGAGCTGTAGCAGCAATGAATGTGAGAACAGTGACGACAACTTTTCGGTTGCACGCGATATTTATTTTCAACCACTGGTTACCAAAGTTTTCTACACTCCTTTATATGAAATATGCATTCGATGCTTTTCAGCCGTGATGGATTTGTAGACCTGGTGAAAGTAAGATCGAAGGAAAAAATAATTGTGATACTTCTTTTATGGCAATCGTTTTCAACATGAAAGTAAAACTAACTCCATAGAAGTAGTTGCAGCTGTGTTATACGTCAACAAATACCATTTTCACAGTGTGTCTTGCTTTTGGGCCGGCATGGCAAACTTATGGTGAATTCCAGAGGTAAAACAGCAGCACTCAAAAGCACGCTGAAAGTGCTCGCTTCGCAGCTGGCGTCCTTCAGTGGTCGAACAGAAGTAGGAGCACTGTTAACCAGTGGCAGAGCGAGAGCGCTTTTGCTGCGACGAGAGTGGACAGGAGCAGTTTGTAGTGCTCTCGCCTCAAAAGCGGAGTAGACGCAGTACAACGAGAGCCACGTGACTTTTAAACGTCTCATTCTCCGGTTTTTTTTTTCTTTTAATTTTGCATCAGCCGGCGAGCGCGGCGGCAATGGTAGCAACCATGTGTAGTTTGACACCACGGTTGTTGGCCGTACTGGCGCCATTTCTGCGGGTATAGCGACAATGACGGCTACGAAGAGTACGCAGCTACGTTTGCTGGATGCGTCATTGCACAAACGTACCATGTAACTGCGAATTAACATGATAGCGATCATGCGACTTACATATTTCAAGCGTATTTTGCTGCTGCCTCTCTGAGAAAACCGGAGCTTCGAATGTTTCGATCACATGCTACATCGCTCCCCACTCGTCACCCTCTCACCTGCTCTCATGAAGCCTATCGCATTCCTGTGGCAGATCGAGTGGCCCTGCTCTCAGTGCCCAGCCCCCTACTCCTCACCAGTGTTGCCATCGCTGGGCGTCCGAACTCCGCTAAAAAGCAGTAAGAAATCCGCCAGATTCCACTAGATTCTAAAATATATCCGCTAAATTTCCCGCTAAAACCTATTTTACTTAAAAAACAGTGAAATTTCGCATGATAAAAACATTTCTCATCCTTAAAAGCTCCCCAAAACTATGAGAGCTTAAATAACATATGAAAGAGTCTTTCAAAGAGTGCAACCATAATACGTACTAGAGGCTTCAGTGCTGCGGTTGTCGTGAACCTCATCACAGATGAGGTTAAAAGTAATAATTGTTTAGATTGATGACAAAAATGAAACCACACGTCACTGCAAAGCACATCGAGGTCTTCGTCACCACTGTGTCGTCCGACACCACAGGACCACTGGTACTTGTTGATGGACCAGAAAGGTGACTTGGTTGCACATACGTTGCAGATGTCCCGAATGCACGAAAAACCGCCACAGGCTTAATAGGGTGCTTTTGCTGAACTGGTGGTGAATTTTTTCGATTGTTTCAATGGGCACTGCCTTTGCTTCCAGCACATGAAGCAATGACTCCTTCACGACGTACAAAGTGTTTTCGACCGATAAATGGGATGTCTTCTGGAGAACTGTGATGTTGTCGGGACGTCACTGTCTGATTCGATTTACTAGCTTGGTAATAAACCTTATGCAACCTTCAGGCATCACAGCTTCATCTGCGAGAGAGAACCTGCCGGTCTCTCAGCCTTCACTTTGTGAACGTACGCCTCAAAGAGGCACCCCAGATATGGCTTGGGGTTCAAATGGTCCTGAAGTCTGGACGTCCACCTGCTCAGTCGGAATTACGACTTTTTGAACCAAGCTCGAAAGCAAAGTCGCGAGGTCTTTCAGCATCTTCGATCCATGTCTTTCACCTCGAATGCCTTGTTAATTTTCTGAACATCGGTCAGAATAGGTCTCAAGAAAGCAGCTATCCCAGATTGATCTGGTTTTCGTACATGCCATACAGCACATCTGCCGCATAGCTCTGTTATGTGCGCCTCGCCAACTCGAAATTCTTCTTCCATTCTGTCCACTGGTCTACTATCCTGGATACACCCATTTAGAGGGATACATCCAAGCCGAGTCCACGGCCTAGGTGCATCACAGCTAGCTCATCCGTTTTGTCCTGCCTAGAAAGCAATAGCCGCTTTGAAGCCTCAGGATTTGTGTGTCTCAGATTGGCGCAGCAAGCGACCAGGAGCCCTCCGACCCTGCTGAAGTTAAACAATTTCTACATTTTTAGAAGGCACGCAAATCGTTTTCTGCAGGACGATTTCGAATCGGTGTGCTGCGTGAGGCATCCGCCAGAAATCCGCCATGTATAAAAATAGCCCGTCAAAAAATCTGCCAGCCGCTAGACAAATTTATTTCCCGTCAGAATGAAATAAAATCCGCCAGATTTAGCGGAAAATCCGCTAAATTGGCATCACTGCTCCTCACTGCACGATGCCCCTACTCCTGTTTTCTCAATCGAATTCGCCATTGGACTTGGAGACACCCATGTAGACACCCACTTCCTCATTTTCGCCGAGCATTTAGGGGGCGATTCTAGTGTCTTTGGCAGACCGGTATGTTGCGACCGGCTCTTATTAGGGGCTCTTAGCTTCTACGTAAACATCTTTACTTTACCGTGTTACCGGATACCGGAAGGAATCTGCGCATGCGCGGGTCTTTACGGAACGTAAACTTTTAGGGAACGTAAACTACTCGCCGGATAGGCTTTACGTTTTCGGCCCTATCTCGCAAATCCACCTTCGTTCGTGGCTACTCGCGATATCCGCTTTGAGGAGACTCCAGCCGCCGAGTCTAAGCCGAAGTGCGAGCGATCATTAATTGTTTCAGCAGGATTGCCGAAGCTAGTGTGACCTAACATCGCTAACATGCCGAAGCCGTAAACGTTAGAGGCCTAAAGCCCTTGACATGCTGGATATGTGGCGCCATCTAGCGGGGCTAAGATGAACCAGGCAACCACAGAATTGGTATTGCAGAAACATCGTGCATTCTACTTGTGATGTAAATGCCTTACAGCGGCATAACTACGAATGAGTTACCTTTTGAATCATTTTTTCCCTCAAAAACACTAGCCGAAAACAAACGTGTCCATGACTGTGGTTGCACAAATCGTCACAAGATGCCGACACCATCGTCCGGCAACCCGGTATTTTGACACTACCTCGCGTAGATTGGGATACTTTACACGCTAAAAAACTCTTATGATTTTGCCACAGCGGTGAATCAATCTTATCCAAATTAAATATAGTTTAAATGCAGTCATCATCACAATTTAGTGGTTCGCGCAAACGTAAAGGTATACGTTTACGTAAGTACGTAAACGTTTACGTATGGGAGCTAGAACTTTCCTAAAACATGCGTTCCGGTAACACGGTAAACGTAATCCGGTATACGTACAAGCTAAAAGTCCCTATTAACCAACGCAAGAGGCAATGTTTGTTTCTAAGTCTAAAAGCGTGAAAGAGTTGTGCTTCCCGCTCAAGAGTGTCTCACTTGTCCGACGCAGTCATAACTTCGCCGCGCCTCGCCCATGCGATCCTTAATCATGGACTACGCCGAAGCGTACTCTAAGAATACTTAGTATCCACATTGGCAGGTACGGCACCGTTCCTAGGGTACGGCGCCTCTCGTCTTATCGAGGCGAGCCAGCTGCGCGTTAACTTCTTCCTTTCGGCGTTCGTTGGATTAAAACTTAATACAGGCGTCCGCATGACTCAGCCTAAAGTCAAGTGACCACCTGCGTACCTCGTGGCACGAGGCGCGCGAGATGCTTAGGGGCGTTCACGTGACTCAAAGAATAAAAAAATTCCTTTCGCGGCTGCGGGCACTACTGAGGATCAGCTGCGTCGGCGTCGCTGCCGCTGGGAGGCGGCACTCACCAGCGACAAGCTTTCCGACCAGCTTTGGGCCGTCCGCCAAGCCGAAGATGCCGCCCGGGTCCAAGGACTTCCCGCCGTCATCTGAGGCACCGCCATCATTGACTGAGAGTGGGACGGAACAGGGGGGCAATCCCCTCTTCCCCACGCCTCGCCCGAAGAAGCCGGACTTCAAATAAAGTTTATTCATTCATTCATTCGCGTGATATAAAGTGTACGGTAATGTAGACACACCGGATGGATATCGCCCTCAAGTCGCATTAAGCAAACGCACCCTACGAGTTTGAGAAGCGAAGCATCTTATGCTCGGGGCTATGTCCGTCCCTCCCGCGTCCCGTGTCCCTCCCGCGTCCCGTGTCCCTCCCGCGTCCCGCGTCCGGCAACTTTCATGAAATAGGGAAGCACCCAATATGCGAACCAGAACACTGTAGTAATATGAAGGCCGTCAACCACTACCACAGTCATCAGAGTCATGGCCGAGAGCACAGAGAGGCTGCTTAGCAATGGCTAGGCAGCTGGTGTCTGTCGCCCAGGTTGACCCCAGTCCTTGATCTTGCTGAGGAGGAGGAGGAGGAGAGGTTGAGGAAAGGAAAAGACGCAATTTCTGCTACCCTAAATGTGAGCACGTCTCAGCGTCTGTAGGATAAAGGGAAGAGGGGAAATGAAGAAGGAAAGAGGACAGAAGAAGAAGATGAGAGCGGCACACGGTGGATGGCTTCTGCAGCCAGTAGTCCAGTCCAATGTCTCCAAGGAAATGAAACACCGCCTTGAAGACATAGGCGTGGTGTTGGACAGGGAACAGGAGGTCCCTCGGTGTAGCCGCGGGTAGGTGCAGAACACGTGAGCGGCGGCTGGGCCCTTTCAGCTAGCCATGATGGCTGGATGTGTTTTGCAGACCACCTGCCTAATGACAGATGGCTTTCAGTGGACTGTCCGATGGGAGCAGCTCGCCGACGGCCCGCAGCGTAAGCTGCAGCGATGCGATGATGGCGTCTCGCGGATCATCACGCAGTGTCGTTGATCTTGCTTGCATGTGTTTGGAGGGTGCTTAGTCCATCCCTGCGTGCCGCGTCCCACACCACCACAGCGCATGCGCGTCCCCTCCCCCTCACTCTCTTCCCTCCTACGCTCACCCCCCTTTCTCTCCTCTAGGAATCCTCTACTCTGCGGAGCAACCCATGCGTCCCACACCCCCCACAGCGCATGCGCGTCCCCTACCTCTATCCTCTCCTACGCTCACCCTCTTTCTCTACTCTAGGAATCATCTACTCTACGGAGCGGCGTCCCACATCCCCACAGCGCATGCGCGTTCTTTCTTCTAGGAATCCTCTACTCTACGGAGCGGCTCCCGCGTCCCACCCCCCCCCAGCGTATGCACGTCCCCCCCCCCCTCTCTCCTCTCCTACGGTTTCCCCCCGTCCTCTCCTCTAGGAATCCTCTACGGAGCGGCGCGCACGACAGGTGGTGTGACAGCTGCATACTCCGCTGGGGGGCGCCACGGTAGTTCCGCGGTATGAAAATGACGCAGCGCGTGCGCCTCATCCTCTCTCCTGTGCAGCGCCGCGATGAGCGCCCGGACCGCTGCCGTGAAACGAGAGCGGTGACGTTCCTCCCGCTCAAGCTAATTATCTCCCTGCTGCTTCGCATCCCCACATGGTTCCCTTTAGCGGGAGATGGGGAAGTTTTAGATGCGAAGCCTCTTATGCTCGGGGCTATGTCCGTCCCTCCCGCGTTCCGTGTCCCGCGTCCCGCGTCCGGCCACTCTCATGAAGTAGGGAAGCACCCACTATGCGAACCAGAACACTACTATGCGAACCAGAACACTGTAGTACAATATAAGGCCGTCAACAACCACTACAGTCACCAGAGTCATGGCCGAGAGCACAGAGAGGCTGCTTAGCAATGGCTAGGCAGGTGGCGTGTGTCGCCCAGGTTGACTCCATTCCTCGATCTTGCTTGCATGTATTTGGCTCCGTGTCCCACACCACCACAGCGCATGCGCGTCTCCTGTCTCTCTCCTCTCCTACGCTCACCCCATTTGTCTCCTCTAGGAATACTCTACTGTACGGAGCGGCGCCCGCGTCTCGCGTCCTACACAGCGCATGCGCGTCCCCTCTCCCTCTCTCTGCTCTCCTAAGCTCACCCCCTTTCTCTCCTCTAGGAATCCTCTACTCTACGGAGCGGCCCCCGCGTCCCCTCCCGCTATCTCTGCTCTCCTACGCTCACTCTCTTTCTCTCTACTCTAGGATTCGTCTACTCTACGGAGCGGCGCCCGCGTCCCACAGCGCATGCGCGTCCTCTCCCCCCTCTCTCCTACGCTCATCCCCTTTCTCTGCTGTGGGAATCCTCTACTCTACGGAGCGGCGCCCGCGTCCGACATCCCCACAGCACATACGCGTCCCCCTCTCTCTCTCTTCTCCTACGGTTCCCCCCCGTTCTCTCCTCTAGGAATCCTCTACGGAGCGGCGCGCGACAGGTGGTGCGACAGCTGCATACTCCGCTGGGGGGCACCGCGGTATAAAAATGACGGAGCGGGCCTCATTCTCTCTGCTGTGCAGCGCCGCGATGAGCGCCCGGGCCGCTGCCGCTAAACGAGTGCGGCGACGTTTCTTCCGCTCAAGCTAACCACCTCCCCGCTGCTTCGCATCCACACATGGTTCCCTTTAGCGGGAGATGGGGGAAGTTTTTTTTTTCCTTTTGTTTTATTAACAGCGAGGCTGTTTAAGCTCGAACTAATTTGTCTGTCGGAAGCAGAAGTGGTCGACAGTCGCATTTCGATGGAGGCGAAATGGTTGAGGCCCGTGTATGTGCGATGTCAGGGCACGTTAAAGTACACAAGATGGTCGAAATTTGCGGCGTCCTCCATAAAGATGGTAAAATCGATGAACGATTAATCGATTAAAGGTACACGGTTAGTCGATTAATCGTAATCGATTTGCGCCTTTCAATTAATCGAATTAATCGATTAAAACTCTTCGATTAATCGATTACGACAACTCGCCCCCCCCCCAACTCAGCCCCTTGGTCGGTGCGCATGAGTGCGAGGCGAGCGATGCCGATACGTAATAGTCGAGCGCACCTACTTTTTTTCACTACAGCACATATTTGTACGCTAGTACAATGAGCCCAAGCCGTTGGCGGCCCTACCCCATAGAGGCAGAAATGAACTCACCCTGGTCCCCGTCGCCTACGGCGTCCTCCTCTAAGCTCTCCCCAAAGCTTCAGGCGCGCGCAGGAAGCGGCCCCACCCCCGACCAGACAGAAATGCACTTGCCCGCTTCACTCCGCTCACAGCTTAATGCGTACGCCTCCTCTCGCCCCCCCCATTTGTTCTATCGTGTGCTGGTAAACCGTCAGCAACGTTCACGTGGTGCTTACTTGCTATATTGGATTATTATTACATTGAGGTGTGTATACTGCTTCCTTTGTCATGTCGTTACGGCGAGCAATCGCAAGAGGAGCGCGGTGTGGAAGTTCACAGAAGATTCGAAAACGTCCACTGCGATGTGTGATAAACGTAGTAAGCAGCATAGGCGTGCGCACGAGGGGGGGGCAGAAGAGGCGGCCGCCCCCCCTAGTCAGCGAAGCGAGGGGGGGCGCCAAGTCTGCCCATACATTGACTTCATAGGGAGGTGGCGCTGTGATGAACTTTCGCCCCCCCCCCCCCCTGAAAGGGAACCCTGCGCACGCCTATGGTAAGCAGTACTCGAAGCCAGCGACGGAAACTCTTAAGATATCACCTGCTTCACGCCAACTTTATTAATGTTCCAAGAGTCATCCTCCCGAAGAAAAATTGTCATGACTAAAATTACAATGTTGAGGACACCGTTCCCGAACCCACCAATCCGCCTCTTCAGGTAAGTTATCAGTATCTCGCTACTTAGCCAAGAGCATTTGTGTAAAACCCTTCCCCAGTGCAGGGTAGCCAACCAGATACTTGATTTCCGGTTAACCTCCC
>JALIZH010012487.1:0-123146 GCA_030522465.1 Rhipicephalus appendiculatus
CTTGATGACGTGCTTCATTCCACGCGCATGACGTGTCATTTCAACTCCAGCCAAAGAGGCTCTCTGGCAGCCGCTTCGCCAGAAATAGGCATGAAGAAAGAGAGAGTAAGAGCGCCCATAGTGCGAGGCCTGCCAGCTATGGCTCCTCAGACAGAGAGGAAACACCGTGCCCGTCTTCCGTCGTGCAAAGGAGCATGGTGGGGCGCTCGTGGGGAGGGGGGGTGGTGTTGCTCGAACGACAACGTTCAACTTAGATCATAAGAGCGCGTTCGCGAACGCTGGCACGCCCGCTACCTCGACATACATCAGTATATGGCTCGTATACCCTTGTACGCGCTGTGCTCTCACCGCTTGCTTCGCGTTGAGACCGCAAAGGGCACTAAAACCGCTTCACTCTCTGGAGCGGCCGTGTTTGCTTTCGCCAGCGAAAGGGGCCCTGCAACACTTTTCTCAGTAACCATCGAAGGGCCTCGATGAAGGAGTTTGTTGCCTCACGAATCGACAGCCGCAATTTTTTTTTAATTCCGTCAAGTACGCGCGGAGTTGCACAGATTTGTCGCACGCTGTTATTGCTTTCTCTCTTCTCTCGTCTCGACGAGCGCGCTGGACGCTAAGCACGGAGGGATGACACGAGAGAAAGAAGTGACGTCACGTCAGCGTCATTACCTTAAGCATTTTTTTTTTGTTCTTTGAAGTTTGAACACGCGGCTTGCCTTCAGCGTGCGCGCCTTCATGTGGCAGCCTCCTGCGGCAGCCGCAGTAACTATGAAGCGCACGACGCTCAAATCAGCCAATGGCCGAGAATTTGGGTTATTGGCGCAGTAGTTCAGGTATACGCCATCCTTTTTAGAAAAAAGAGGGAACGATTACTCACAAGGATAATTAAGCGTAAATTCCAGGCCACGTGCTGCGCTGTAACGTTTGGCTCACGTGTTCTCAAGAGCCTAGACTACCGATCGGTAGCGTCTTCTGACGACGCTGAAAATGTGTTGCGGGGCCCTTTAAGGAGTGAGATGCTAGCTTTCCTTCGTGTAACATTCCAATTTGTTGCATTGCACAACCATATGTTAGATTCAGAAAGCTGTCGGAGGCAGGGGGGAGGAGGGGGGGGGAGTAGTACAGTGCCTGAGAAGAAGAAGCAGACGGCTTTCGACTGACTCGTTTTGGCGATTGCATAAGAGCTTTTTCTTCTTTTTTTCTCTTGTTGCATGCACAGTTTAAAGCAATACTACCACATTTCTTGTTAGGTTTGAAAGATAGATAACGCGCATTTTCCTAAGGGAGAAAGGGTGGGGTTGAGAGTTATGTCATTTTTGTATTTTTTACAAACACGTTTTAAAAAGATGCCACTAATGCTAATGAATGAGAAAATCAGCAGAATATATAGCTGAAAACAACATATTGGTGTTTTTCAACAAGCCTAGGAGGCACAATAGAAACTCACGCGGCTCAAACAGTTCTGTTGCAGATATTAATAAACAACATATACGGTTCTTTAATTTGTGATAGAACAATATTTTGGTTGAAAATTCAAATTTGGTGTGTAGCCTGAGGTTCTTACCGATACGATGTCACTTGGGCGATGATATTGCGGTGGGTAATCAGCACGCCCTTTGGCGGTCCTGCAGAACCGCTCGAGTAGATAATCACCAACAGTCGATCTGGATTCAGATTGAGCGGCACATTGACGTCCCCCACCGAAGACTGGATCAGCTCAGAAAGCCCCAGAGTTCCTTCACAGGCTCCCGTGGTAACGATGACAGTCTTCAAAAGAGAAAAAAAAATATTTCAATTGTCGGTGGAACCTTTTTGATGCTAACTGTACTGTTGTTCAGCAAGAAAAACACAGAGCACAAAGCAGGCATCCGCTCTAGGTTTTGTCGCTACGTTAATTCAGTCACTGCGACCTCCCATAACCTTCTTTCTTACATGTTCTTACATTCTTCAACATCTCTATCTATAATTGCCTTCGCAAAAGGTAGTCAGAAGCTTGCCCTATTTGCGGCAGTTGCCTGCCTAATTCCTGCCTTATGTTTATCTCTCTCCATTGTGTATGCGTGTATTAATGTCATATAAGAATAATAGTAGTATGAACACTTTTGAAACTGTACGTTCTGCTTTGACGATTGCAATTTCATGTAAAGAATATTAGCAGAAGGAATGTTATGCTAGCTTATTCTGTAGTTTCATCCTTAGTTATACCATATTCATTTGTTAAAGGGTAAGCTGCTTTATGAACTCCCTATAAAAGCTGATTTTGTAGCGTTGTTGTCCGCCGCCGCCGCCACTGGAGGCCGGCGCAGCTATCGCGCGCATTGCTAACGAAAACCAGGGTTCTAGCCAGGATCGAGCCCATGAATTGTGCATGGCAGTCAAGTAATCTACCAAGGAGCAACGCCAGTGCTAGAAGGTTATTCGTGAAAATACCTTACGCAGGCGTCCTACGTCGCGCGAGAAGTGACGTTACAAGATGCGTGGCAGAAGCGTGCAGCACACCCGCACCAAGCGTCGCACCTCGTGAATCGCGTAACCATTGGGTGGCTTAAGCCCGACCGCCCATTATAAGGGTTCATTCATGATTCATCATCATCATAATCAGCCACAGCATCAACAAATAGTGCAGCTGCGCATGTGCGTATATTGCCTTACAGGTGCACATCTTGCTTTTTGTACGCAAACATTGATACCATTGCCATCTTAACGTGATAGAGTCTTTAGTCGACTGACATTTCAGTGTGCAAGAGAACATCCAATTTCATCTTAGACACGTCGCTGTGGTAAGATGGGTAAATTACTACAGTGACATCGATCCATAATTCACATGAAAACAACGCAGAAAGGACAGAGGACCAGTAAAAGAAGGACACAGATGGCGCAGACCATAGAGATCCATTTGCACGAGTTCATATCCTTCAAAGGACATCAGCGCAGGAATATTCGCAAACATTGTGCTTTCAGAAGAAAGACATTTATTCCTATACGTAAGAGTAGTCGCTTTGAGGATACAGTTTTAAGTGTGCACGGTACAATAACCTTTACTCTGGAGGCAGGAAAGGCGATGAGATGCTATGGTTATCTTATTTGTGGAAGCACGATGAAGCGCATTTACATTTGCTCCTTCTGATAGTTGTAGTAATGAAGTTTGTAAAAATGCCCGCATATGAGCTCTACATTCAGCGCTTATATGAAAACATGATTGCGCAGAGCGCCAGACATAAAACCGAATAAGTTCATGAATAAAAAATTCATAAGGTCCCTTATACATTTACCTAAGGTGACATGAAGGCGCAGGCCACCATCATCGTCATCGTTATCACCGGAGCTTCAGAGGTCTTGCGATTTTCCTAATCACACGCCGCATTTTCAATTCCGGTGTCTTTGTTGGCGTTGTGGATGCGGCTGACGATGATGAATTACAGTTCAGCCCTTTGTGACGGGCTGAAAGCGTTCTACTATCCAGTCGTTACACAATTCATTCGGTGTGACGACTGCTGCAGTCTTACACATTCGCCACACAATATTACATCTGCTAAACGACTCCTTGAGCGACATGACGACTGTATAGGGTCTTTTACCAAAGCAGTGTGAAGTACAAGCGCGGCCTTGTGGTAGAACACTCGACTGCGAACGCAGTGTGCCTTAGTTCGATTCCGACTGGAACCCTCATTGTGATAATGTGCTCTTCATTAAGAATATATGCACAACATTCCACGCTTTTCAAGGCCAGCGTCTCATGAAGCACGCAAGTATTTGGCATTAATAACCAACAGCACATTGAAATCATAAACAATGAATCATGTGTTCTAAGTCTTCCATTGCCTTTGTTTTCACTGAGTGGCTTTTTACTTTCCTCAGCGGCAACGCTATTCTAACTCATGCCGTGCAAAGGGTGCAACGCCGAAACACCTTACCTTCACTGACGAAACGCCTTCAGAAGCATTTTTGACTTTTTCAGCATCTTTTAAATCACAGACAACGAATGATGGCTGCGTCTCATAAAGCTGGTCGTGAACTTCGCCTGTAATTGGAACGCAAACAACACAGAAGGAGCAAAAGGCAGAGGCAAAAACTCATTCTCATACTATGACTTCTATCACTTCAGTAACCCGCCGCGTTGGTCAAGTGGTTATGGTGCTTCACTGCAGACCCGACGGTCGCAGGAATGAATCGCGGCCGTGGCGTCTCGATGGAAGCAAAGCTCTAGGGCTCTGTGTGCTGCTATTTAGGTTCCTTTTGAACCCCAGGTGGTGGAAGTGTCCGGCGCCGTCCACTACGGCGTCTTTCATAGTCCTATCGTGGTTCTGGCACCTAAAAGCCGGCAATTATTATTATTACAACTTCAGTAAGCATATAATGTACGCGTCAAAGCATTGCGTTGCTTCCTTATTTCACTGTAGCAGAGAACGTCGAATGAACAACCTGCATCCATTCTCTTTTTCTTATATGTCAGGAAGAGAAAGTTTAAGAAAGGCGATATTACTTGATTGACCGTCATTCGTATCTACCAAAGTGTTACTTCACAGTATAAAGTCACATGGTCATGATTACTGTGCACGTGAATTGCTATACCGGCCGCGGCGGTCGCATTTCGATGGAGGCGAAATGGCAGAGGCCCGTGTACTGTGCGATGTCAGTGCACGTTAAAGAACACCAGATGGTCGAAATTTCCGGAGCCCTCCACTACGGCGTCTCTCATAGTCATATGGTGGTTTTGGGACGTTAAACCCCAGATATTATTATTATTATTATTATTATGATTTGCTATAGCTTATTTATGTTGCTGCGGTGTATCTTGCACAAGCAAGACAAAAACGCAGAGCCCGAATTTATTCAGCTCGTACCGCATGAAGATTTCTGGCGTGTACCTAGCACATGCGTGCAAACTGCAACGCGGAAAGCCTAGAATGGCTGTCTTTTACAATTACACGACTCCTTGTAATGGAATATCTCGTATCGCAAGCAGTTTTAGATATTCGTGCTGAATTTCATGCAGACATCTACAAAAAAAAAAAAAATCACAGCATATCCACGGAGTGAATGATGATGAGTGGGCGAAGCTCCGGAGGTTCATCGGTAAACCGTGAATTTTCCGTCAAAGACGTGACAAACACTGTGTGCATATATACAAGAAATTTATATTTTATTCGTGAGTCGTTATTTTCCGTTTTGGTTTCGTTTCTTCGTTGGTCGTGGTTACCGTTTACATAAGCCCTGGCTTCCGTTCCCCATTCATTATAACGGCTTTATGGTCGGTGAAATGGAGGGAGAGCGGTTCCTGGATGGGTCGTAGTCGAAAGTTTGCAAAGACGAGATCGATGCAGGTTCCTCGGATGGTGGTTGGTTGCATGTGGTTAAACGATATGCATGTGAGACCATATCGCGATGCCATGTGTTGTATGGCATCGCTATCGTCATCGTCATCAGCGTCATCATCGTCATCAACGTCATTGTTATGACGCATAGTGGGTACATTCCATGTGGTGTGCCGTGATGGCAGCGTCATCGTCATCGCACAGGGGTGGCTACGACAACGACGCAGGACGACGCCGGACTAGCCTATGCCCTAAGGAGCTTCGCCCCTAAAAAAACAAGACAAATCAGCTCTGCGTATTCCCGCAAGGTGAAGGACGGGTTTAGAAAGCTAACATTCGCTATTTGGATAGCAATGGTAGCGCAAACAAAACCAGGACACAAGACAACAAAGAGACACACACCCAGCGCTACTGGTAGCGCTGTTTGTGCGTCTCTTTGGTGCCTTCCTGTGTCCTGGTTATCTTTGCGCTACCATTGCTATCCAAATATGCTGTACCAACACGCCCGCCTTGCAACTTTAATCGAAACATGGGCATCATCCCTTTTTTAGCAAAATGCTAGTAGAAAATCTATGCGACTTTCTAAGAAAGGATAGCTTCCTTGCTGATGAAAAATTCGCCCTGGTCAGGTGTTCGAACCCGCGACCAGGACGAACGGGGTATGAGGAAGGGAGAGAGGCTGCGGTGGTTGCTGCGGTATAGCGGAGCGCACGCAGAGTCCAGGCACGGCGACGCTAGTTCGACGACGTTTCCGGTGAAAGAGGTCACGTGCTTTCCAACACGGCTTTTGCGGATACCAGCTGTGTGCGCGCTTTCGCCAACCAAGCCAAGCAATGGTCTCACGTTAACATAATAGTTGTTGGGGTTTAGCGTCCGAAAACCACGGTACGATTATGAGGGACGCCGTAGTGGAGTCATAGTGGTATAATATTAAGTCTATGAGTGGAGGGCTCCGGAAATTTCGACCACCTGAGGATCTCTAACGTGCACCTAAATCTAAGTACACAGGCCCTCAAGCATTTTCGCCTCCATCTAAAACGCGGCTGCCGCGGCCGGGATTCCATCCCGCAACTATCGGGATGGTATCCCCAAGGTTGCGAGAAAAGGGGACCCCACTATTGGCCAACGGACCTTAGATGCTGTACAGTATGCATATTTATGTTATTTGCCAAAATGGGAGCCCTTTTTTGCAATGACAATTTGCCGAAGAATAATGAGTCGATGTATCCCATACGACGGGGGGTCTCAAACACGCGGCCCGCGGGCCGCATGCGGCCCGCAAGTCTCTTTCTTATGGCCCGCGGCCCGCACATGACTGTTTTCGCTCCACAATTAAAAAATTATCCTAATAGGTTTGTTCGTGAGCTACACGTACAGGTCTAAAGCATTGTTTTAGTGAGGCACCTCATGTGGTCACCCTGTCTTGAAGCGTACCCGTGACACAAAAACTATGTTCCAGAATCGGCATGCAACTTTTAGTGATTTTGGAGATCGGTATGGATACGCTGATAGAATCCTGGCACCAAATCGCCTTCATAAATGACCCGTATATGTGATATGGGAAATGTTGTGCTTTAAATGGCAACGTTTGCTGACAATTTGCACGAAATCCCCCCCCCCCCCCCCCCCCGTTCTTACCTTCTTCACTGCCCCCCCGCCTCCCCACGGCCCATGCGGGACCAAATTGTGTGATTGCGGCCCGCTGGCTGAGGTAAGTTTGCGACACCTGCCATACGACAAACCTTCCCTAATCATGATCGACAACGTACCGCTATCCTTAAAGCGGAAAGTGAGCAGCCATGGCATTTCAACAGTATTAACATAGGCGGCAGATAATGGGATGATAACAAAGAAACTCGAGCAATAGTTAAGGACCCCGCAGCGGGCGATGGGACCGAAAATAGAAGGCGAAACATTAAGAGATCAAAAAACATCAGAATGGTTCAGGGAACGGCCGATATTTTAGTTAAACGAAAAAGCAAAGGACCTGGGCTAGCTCCCTAATGCGTACTGCGGACAGCCGCTGTTCAATAAGAGAGATGGACTGGACACCAAGGTATGATGGATGCAACCGAGTGTAACACAGAGTCAAGTAGCGTGAGTTAATTAAGAAATTTGCAGGCATAAAATGGAATATGCTCCCACAGCACATGATAATGTGGAGATCATAGCAAGGGCCTTTGTCTTACAGTGGATATAAAACATACTGATAATTGTGTATTATATCGCATAAAGTACCCTGTGAGTATTGGTATCGAATTTTACGTGGCCATTTCTTCAGTAAGAGAATCGACATTTGGGCGATTCTCTTACGATTCAGTTGCGAGTAAGCGCTTGTCTTGTGTTCCT
Organism: Rhipicephalus appendiculatus; assembly: GCA_030522465.1. Taxonomy (NCBI): domain Eukaryota; kingdom Metazoa; phylum Arthropoda; class Arachnida; order Ixodida; family Ixodidae; genus Rhipicephalus; species Rhipicephalus appendiculatus. Next base: position 7,662 of record JALIZH010012487.1, read on the forward strand.
TTCTCGTTTGTCTTCGTTGAAGTGCGCTTAATAACAGCTATACCATGCATTTCTTCAGTGCCTTTCTCCTGCAGGCTTTCTTAATAATCATACAATACTTTTATGTGCACATTAGTGTATTGATAAACGCAATAAACGAGAGATTAACAGAAGATATATTCTCAATCTTTGTGTTTTTGTTTGCCTAAGTGCATCAAAAATAGTTCAAACAAATCTCGGTGTTGGACTATTATAGCAAATGACGTCGCCAAAGGGCGATATCATATCACTGACAAAAAGAAAAAAGAAAAGAAAACATTAATCAATAAAGCCGGGATACTTTCTTTAAAATATGGTATTTTTGTCTGGTGACATAAGTACTGTTTCAGCTATATATATATATATATATATATATATATATATATATATATATATATATATATATATATATGATTCAAAAGAAAGTTCTGTGGGTCCGGTGCACATATAGTCAAGAAATGAAGGAGCACACTTACGAAAATTGCATATTTGTTTACTGGTTAACGTTTCGGCCGTGCCACGGCCGAAACGGCCTTCGTCAGAATGACTGCGACATCAGAATGAACGTCAGAATGACTGCGACAGATTCTGACGAAGGCCGTGCCACGGCCGAAACGTTAACCAGTAAACAAATATGCAATTTTCGTAAGTGTGCTCCTTCATTTCTTGACTATATATATATATATATATATATATATATATATATATATATATATATATATAATGAAAGGATAACACAGGACCCGGAAGTAACAGTTCAAAAAATATATATATCAAGCACGTAGGAAAAAAAATGTTCTCGGAAGGACTGACGTTTCGGCCGCGGGACCGGCCTCCAACGAAGGCCGGTCCCGCGGCCGAAACGTCAGTCCTTCCGAGAACATTTTTGTCCTACGTGCCTGATATATATATTTTTTTAACTATATATATATATATATATATATATATATATATATATATATATATATATATATATATATATATATATATATATATATGTATATATATAAAAGGTCGCCACAGCTAGCACACATTTCATCGCCTAATTAACTTACCCACTGATTATTTTTGCTGTATTTTCTTGAAATTTGAAATTTATGTTAGATTGAATTTCATAATACAAATCAAAAAAGAGCAAACAATGAAAGCTTATTAAAAGGCAACTTCCCACAGATCGCTACCGAGGCCCCATCTTTCATATTAAGAGTGATGTGCTTAGCCATTAAGTTATCCGCGAAAGGCATACTCGCGTCAACATCCTTAAATATCCATGTGCAAGTACAAGATTAACAATGGGAATGAAAGCCAGCGCCACAGTCGGCCATGTCGGTCCTTGTGCAGCATCCTTTTCAAACTATATAACACTAGCAATGAATTATTAATTATTATTTTTCTTTACACAACCCCTAAACTACTCAAGGCTTCTTCAGTTAGCCGCTAGGATGACAGTTCTATCAGCGCACAAGTGCGGCTCTGGCCGCAAGAAGCTTGGTAAGAGAACGTGCTAAAGAGAATGAAAGGGAAGAAAAGTGCGCTGGAAGCAAAAGTGCTCATAGATGCAATGCTGAAGTACTCGCAACGTAAGGCGGAGCAGATTTGCTAACCTTGGGTTAGATTCGTCTTGAGGAGCACTGCTGCACCACCGGCAAAAAAAGTGCCGCACATGGCGATCGTTAGTTCGTAGCTGTTGACGCAGTGGAAACCGACAACATCGCCAATGCGCAGTCCGAGCTTGCAGAGTGCAGCGGCGACACGACCGCAGTCTTCCAGCAACTGGCCGAAGGTGTACTCAGCGCCACTCTGCGCATCCACCTGCGACAAGACAGGGAGTAAAGCAAATACTCTTAGAGTACTGTTTCTAGAGCTACAAAAGAAACAGACATTTTGCAACCAAATTCAATAGACAAAGATAACAGCGCCCGCTGCGCTCCTTAATATTAGCCACTGCACTTCGGGAGAGTGAACAATATCGCTATCGAGATATTTGTAGCATGATGTAAAATCGGGCTCTCTTCCTAACAATAAATTTGTATGCCTTCTGGAACTAAAACAAAAAAAGCGAAAAACAAAGGACAAAATAATAAAAGACAAAGCGCCTGGCCCATTCAGTCACTTGTCTCTCATTTGTTTTTCTCTTGCCTTCAGAAAGTAGCTTACTTGACGATTTGCCACAAAGCCCGCTTTTCCATCTTGTTAAAAAAAATCTCGCTACCGATTTCTTTCTATTCACTCTCAATTGTTCCGTCATTAGTGTTCCTGAAAACTTTTTCATGAAAGTCGACCTATCGCACGTCACTCATTGAAGACAGACTATACGATGAACAGTACATCTCGTACACATGGACACTCTTTATACTTGATCAAGAGCTCTATGGGAAATACTACCTAAATGCGATGGGTTGTTCAGTTATTTCCCAGAAGAACGCTGCTTACTCTTTTCATTCAATGAGACCGTTCAGGCATTAACAACCAAGCACATTTCCTACTATATTATAGCACAAGTTTGTCAGCAAAAGTTTCAACGCCATAGTAAACAGCTGTGTCAAGAACATTTCCACGCTCACAGTCATTGCTTCGGTCCGAGCAATGCGTTGTCCTATCATTGCTTCAAAAAATGTTCAATCACGTTTTCGTTAACCGTTAGCGTGCTTTTTGTTCTATATCACCTGTTCTCATCGTTATTACCCTTATATATTTCTGGGGTTCCTATTGAATAAACACATGGATTACACCTGCGTCAGAGGAGTCGGTATAACAGAAAAGTGAAACGTGCCTTTAGAGAAGTAGTTGAGATTGTATATTGTGCATTGATATATGAGAACTTGTACAATGTCTATTGGTGTTTGGCAGCTAGCACCACTTGACGTGCATGCACCCGCGTTGACACCTATTGTGGCACATCTCCACCCCAACGACTATCGCCCATTAACATGATTTGACCCTTGTGGTAGCTGAAGTTGTTAACATATACATAGACACAGCATGTGGTGAATCCCTCGCAAATATTGCATCAACAAGCTAATAATAAACAGTGGTACTTGATGTGCACTCGTCGTCAATTAAGGAAACAAACGGCAAGGTGTGCGCTCCCCAGTAACAGAATAACGTACGCCTGTGCTCATTCATGCACCACCACACTTCGCTTCATAGAGTTTCCTAAAATGAACTAGAAGGGAACCTGGCGCTGCGATCGTTCAGCCACCATGGGAATGATCGGTAGTGCACAAATTTGCCTAGTCTTCGAGCTTGTGGCTTCAAACGCACTTGTGGCTTTGTTTATTGTTCCGTTTTGGTTCGGTTTCGGATAAAAGAATGAACCGTTCTGAACTTCGTGACCCGATTTGAATCGATGAGCCTAATAAGGTGAAGGTGGTGAAGCGTAACTGCTAAACATTTGCTTAACTTTGTATTGCGCCAAAGCGGATTCAAGCCACACGGAGCCAAACGGAGACAAAAGAACGAAGACTAGGCAAGACTAGGCAAATTTGCGTACTACCCATCATTCCCATGCTGGCTGAAGCGCCATGCGTGGCAGCTCCGATAGACACTAGCGCCAGAGTTCCCTCTAGTGTATATATAGGAAACTCTATTCTGCGCTTTAGCAAAACGGGAGGCAGAGGTTTGTAGTATGAGCCTTGAGCGCGCGAAGGCATCCCGCTTCCCGCCGGTGTCCGTCTCGCTCCACGAAGGTGTGATATTGAACCGTTGACATCGTTGCCTTTCTGCACACTAAACATTTTTACACCCTTAAGGGTGTAAAAAGGTGTTACTAATATTTACACCCTTTTTTACTAGGCACAACATCCTTTTTTGCTTATATACACCCTAAGAGTAGGGTGTGCAAGCAAAGAGGGTGTTAATGTCTTTGGGTGTTAATGGAAGAGATGAAGGGTGCATATTTATAATTATAGTAACAATTGTTGGGGTTTAACGTCCCAAAACCGCCGTATGATTATGAGAGACGCCGTAGTGGAGTGGAGGGCTCAGGAAATTTAGCCCACCTGGGGTTCTTTAACGTGTACCGAAGTCCAAGTACACGGGTCTCAAGCATTTTCGCCTCCATCGAAAATGCGGCCGGGATTCCTACGACCTGCGGGTAAGCAGTCGAGCACCATAACCACTAGACCACCGTGGCGGGTGGTGCACATGTAAGCATTAAGCCGCATCCATGCTTGCTTGTTAAAATCGCGAACGTCGCGCAACGTGTCCGTTGTACTGCCTTTTATAAGGCTGCAATGTCTGTCCCATCACAAAAGCAAACAAATGGTAGAGCCATTGGCACATTGTTATTTCTCGCGATATTTTATTTTCACAGAGACAAATCATGAAGAATCATTGCTTCACAGAACACTATAAGAACAATGGAGAAAATGTACAAGAAAATTGACAAACACTTTTTTTTTTCGCATTGGTTAGGCGTGCGTCCTACCGTTTTATATTTTCCACATTAAATTTCACCGCATGGACGTTTATACGAGCTACTGCCAGCACATATACAAATGTAGAAGCAGTTGAGAAAAAAACTTGAATTTCTTGCAAAACCTTTCTCGGTCTAAAGCTGTTTGAGCGCGCGTCGTTCTCACAAGTTTCACGAATACGAGACGTGCTTGATCGAAAAGGAAAACAAGGCACTACTTTCTGCAACCCTTGCGGGAGCAGGGAGAGTGATTATTTGAGGAAAAAAAAAAAGAAATGTCAGCAAATGGCATGGTGAGCGCGGGACAGCTCCTTTGGGAAGGAGAGATTAGGCGAGAGGAGGGTGGGAGAGCGCCAACTGCGCCAACGGCATATACGTTGTACTCTTGCCCCGTGCAAGTGACGCCTCTGGAAGCTGACGGGTCGAGAGCGCCAAAAACATGCCCAGGCAAGGTTCAGAGCAGACTTCTGCCTCCCCGCCTTCCCGCCTTAAATTCATAGAAGCAAAGCTAGCGGCCAGTGAGGAACGCTTAGAACGCACGATGCTTGCGCACTCTCTCAAGGACAAAGGTACAAGGGTGTGGTAGAGTTGCGAGCGCACTCAAGTGACAGACTCAACCGACATCCTAACGTTGGCGCACCGCTTCCTACATGAACCATTAAGGATGCACATGTTTTAATTTAGAATATTTAATTAATAATAATTGTGTTTGAATGATAAGCGTGGTACAGAAGCTCACGCCTCAAAGAACCACTGTTCCTCGAGTCGTAGACACAAATCTCAAAGGCTGGGATTCTTTACTTCAAGCACAGACGCAATTTTTGTCAGCGACGGATATGTCACGGCCGCCACTATGATTTCCAGTTCAAACATAGCTCAAAATGCCTGCATCTGTTGGCAACTGTGGTAGCTCACTCCTCCATCAAATGTGTGCGTGTGCGCCGTCGAAGACGATTTCCTCCGTGACCTGTGCTATTCGCCGTGTGTTGAAACGCCCTTTGCGCGCGCGCGCTTATCTCGCGGTGTGGGAGCATGGGGCTTTCGCCGGAACGATTGCGTTGTAGTTACCGAGCGCACGAGGTCACTTCGCTCGCGGCAGTCCCCCCGTTTGCGAAAAGAACACGCTTTTCAAACACAGCGAAGTAACAACTGTGACACTTGTTAGTTCGCGCTCGTCTGTACCTGTGAATACGTTTCGTGCGTCGTTTTTGTTTGAGCAGCGCGTTAAGTGTCGAACTGTGAACGTTGTTAGTTCTCTCTCGTCCTGTGCGTGTTGTTTTCGTGCGTCATGTGTGCGTGAGCAGCGCGCTGCACGTTTCGACCTGCTTGCCATTCATCGCTTGACATTCCAATTTGTTGCTATCGCATTCATTGCTTCGCCTTGTGGCGAAACTGTGACTTTTTTCAATGGTGTATTTGTTGACAGCTTCGGTAACTACATTTCACGCTCGATGAAAGCCGAGGCCCACTTTTTTTTTTTTGCAACGGTCTGTTTTTTTGCAAGTCGCATAGTTACGTATTTAAATGTTAAAAATGTGGACTTGTACTATTGTGAGTTGGGTACTATTGTGAGTTGTACTATTGTGAGTGTTTGCACGTGTTTAGTCTTTCAAATATTGATTTCCATTTGCCATATACTACATCATTCTGTTAGCCTATTTAAGTCGGACTGGAGTGAAATGACATCATCGTGGCTGCTTATGGTTTTATAAACGACGCAATCGTCTGCAAAAAGGCGTATTTGAGATATGAGATTAGTAGCTATGTCATTTATGTATATTAAAAAAAATAATGGGCCCGAGATGGCATCAGCACCGTTAGAGAAGCAATTTTGTAAACTGATCACCTGAAATTTGTTAGTAAGAAGTTCCTCAATCCATCTTGTTGAGTTGTAGTCAAGTGGAAAGTTTCTAATTGTAAGTTTTAGGCGATTGTGAGGCACGCGGTCAAATGCTTTGGAAAAATTAATGAACATTGCGTCTAGTAAAGTTGATTGTGTATAGAAGTGTGAATATCTGTGACGAGTTCATACAGTTGAGTTTGACATGAGCAACTTTGACGGAATCCATGTTGATTATTAAGGAGCAAGTTGTTTTGGCTAAGGTAGGTTATAATGTGTGTATACAAAATATGCTCAAGTAATTTGCAACAGATGGATGTTAGAGAAATTGATCTGTAATTGGTAGGGTCCATGGTGTCACCTGACTTGAAAACAGGAATTACTAAGGCAGATTTCCAATCTTCCGGTATACAACCTGTATCTGGCGACTGCTGAAATATTAAAGAAAGCAAAAAGGACGAGTAATGGGACTTAAATTATAGAAGTTTGGCACTTATACCGTCTGGACCGGGGCTGGGTTTTTGAGGGAGCCTGTCGATGGCACGAGATATGCCATTTTCCGATATTACGATGGGTGAGAAAGGGTACTGTATGAGTGGTTGATGAATTATGTGAACATCCTGAAGCGCTTGTTCCTCAGTAAAAATTACATCAGAAAAACATGTGCTAAATTTGTTAGCGCTATCCATAGCGCTCGAAGTCGTGCTATTTTCAGAAAATAAGAGAGCTGCATGATTAGATTTTGGGTTTACCACTTGCCAAAACTTTTCCGCATCATTTTTCAGCATATTTGGTAGGGTACAGTTGAAAATTTTGTTTTTGGTATTAGCAATAGCAGTTTCTGTAAGACGTGATATGCTCTTGTAGTTTTCCCAATCTTGGGTATTTCTCCGGGAAAACCTTCTGAAAGCTATTTTTTTCTGTATGTATTTTTTTACATCCTGGTTAAAACATGGATAGTTCGGCCTTGAGGTGATGGTTATTTTGTGTATACACATAGCTTCGACTTCCTTGAGTTTGTCTTGAAACAAACACCAATTGTCATTTGCAGATCTGTTTTGAAATTGAATTGAAAAGTCTGCTGCAAATGGTGCCAGCATAGCAATAATGTTTCCACTATTAGCTGGTGTGTAGCTGAGAATACACTTTTTTTATTTTCTTTTGCACGGTATATTTTAGCGCAAACGAGCAGTGCACGACATTGTGATCACTTATTGGATCAAGTACTCGTGTTTCAGTTAAGTCTGGATGATTTGTCAAGATTAAGTCTAGTACATGATTGCCTCGTGTTGGTGTTTGAACTACTTGAGATAAATGGTTCTCGTGCTATGAAGAAAATGAGTTATTAGAATGCTTTGACTCACCAGCGCAGTTTGGTCTTTGTTTCGCCGCCAGACTTCCCTCAAGAATGTCGGCAAGTCGACATCTGGAATCACTGCGTTCTCGACAGTCGACTTCACGATGCCACCTTCGGTTACAATGGACACATTGGAATTGCGGAGCCCGTCCTGCTCTGTGGGCATCTTGTAGGATGGTGAGGCTAGCAATGCCATTGCCACTTATTGCAGAGAAGTTCGGTTCGCTATACTTCAAGAATAGCGTGTCCTTTGTTCGGCGTAAAGCCGTCGGCAATCCGAAGCAGAAAAGTAGCCACGGGCGTAGTTCGGGTAAATTCACTGCATACGTGGAACGAGCAACAATTAAAACATTTGTCAGAGCAACGCACCATGACAGTCTTTCTGAAAAATATAAAAAGCACAGAAAGCCCTTGAAACAATCGAAATTGTCACAGTGCAATAACAGAAAAGACACGTCGGGTTGTGAAACAGCTGCTCTTAGTCAGCGAAACTATGTATATACTGTTTGATGAAACTGATCACTCTAGTCTCTGAAAATGAAAACCTTTCGTTTGAACCAGAAAACAGCTTCATAAAAAGGGCTCTGCTTGACAGAATCGAAACAATTTTCACAATTTTCCTGCAAGGTCTATAGGCAATTTTTCTATAATGAAATGTAAAATACAATGATGTGAGTCTGGCAGATCTCCTTTTATACAGCCACCCTTTTTTTCTTTTGTCTTATCAGTTCTACAGAAAAAATCAATCATCGGGGACGCGGCGTTGTTGGGGCGAATTACGAAAGACGAAAACAATAGAAGACAACAGCTAGGGAAATAGCCACTAAAGACAACTCACAATGTTCGCAATGTTGCATATGTCAATGCCACATATGAATCAAGAAACCTGACACATACACCATGAGAAATCTCGAACTGAAAGGAATTCGAACGTGCGCCTATCGCATCCACCGTGTGCTTACAATAGAGGGGCCCTGAAAACCATTCTTATAATAAGTAGATGGTAATGTGTGGGTGAGCCTCCTGTGAATATGTGCGCAGCGTAGTATTACGCAGCATGTAGTAGTGAATTTACAATCGTGTCTCAAGAACGACATTAGAATCGGCGGTTTTCTGCTTCTCAACGTCGTCGACAGCTACGCAAAAAGCGGGAACTAAAGTACGAAGCAGCGATCGACCGATTCCTTCATGGCGCAGTACTAATGCTGACTATTAAAGACGATAGTCTTTCTTGGGATACCTAAACGGAGAAATTTTGGTCTGTCTGTCTGTTTCTCTGTTTGTCGGCACGTCGCACGAATCAGCGGCTGGCCAAAGTTTGACTGCTTTCTGAACGCCCAGCCAACTTGATCAGTCGTTTTTGTGCATACTTGTGAACATTGCCGATCAAAAAGCAAATATTACGCATATCTGAGGCGCAACAACAATACGGAAGTATTAAGTGGTGTGTTCTTTTATAGAAAATACATAGATACTTAATTCTGAAGACCCTAGTGTTTCTTAGGCTGCGCTGAAAATGCGGGCTGCCTTGCAAAAGCGAAGAGCCGTCGTCTATCTCCGAGGTCGCGCGAAGTGCCGCGTGTTTCATCCGACGCGCGATAGCTGGCGCAGTCTGCCCTCGTCGCTGCAAACAAGAGAATCTCTTTTCGTGGTCGCTCTGCGCGCCTTCTCAGCTTTTTACACGCTGCCAAAAACATCGCGCTTGCGGCGAGAAGACGCTTGGTCATGCCAGGACGGAAATGGTCGAGAACAGCATCACAGGTGGCCGCGGATGGGACCGGCAGAAGACTATCGTCTTTCGATGACATTTGCAGCGAAGCACGCAGATACGCGGCCAATTTTTTTTTTATTATTATTTGTTGTATGAATGAAACGTAGCTGTAAGCTGTCACGAATACCGAAAAACGAAGAGCTGCTCGCTCTTCCGTCGTCTGTTTAATAGAGAGTTTTAGTATAGCGGGAAACGCTTACGTTAGTGTTAGCGTGCGTCTCGACGCTAACGCTAAAACGGAACGCGCTGCGTGGCAAACGGGGGGTCTTTTAGTACAGCGGGAGGCATTCCCGCTAACGCAAGCACATACGGCGCCATCTAGACAAAAACCCTAAATGCACTGTAGAATCCACAAGTGCCCCACTGACTCGAGCTTCAGGATCCAGTCACCACTGGTGCGTCTCCGTGCCGCGTTTGGTTCAGTGTTGTATCTGACGGCCCGAAACACATCACTTTCTTTCGACATATACCGAAATGGCGTATTCTTCAAGACCCTGTAACCTGTCTGGGGTTGACTTGTGGCCGTCTTTGCCTTATCTTGGAAACAGGTGAATGAATACAGCGTCGCCATCTCTACGCGGCTATCAAAAACATGAGCGAACCTTGTCAACAACTATTGTTAAGGCTTCTGCGTGGCAAATTGACTGCGTATCTCAAAAACACAGCTACTTTATTGGCGCTATACAGCTGGCGAAGCCTCATTACTCAAATATAAGTCAAATACGAGCATTATTTTGGAATGAATGAGTTTAATAATGCAGTCCGACGACTACAAAGATTCGAAGTGGACGGCTTTCGCTTCAACAGGCACCGCCATCTTGCCCTACGTACGTAATATCTTGCGTGCGTTAGCGTTGAACGCTATATTCCAGAAATAGCGTACGTGCGTAAGAGCTCGAGCTACGTTTACGTTCTGCGTATGCTCAGTGTGGAGCATGCAACGCTAACGCTAACGCTAAATCCTTGCGTTTGCTGTTTCCCGCTATACTAAAACTCGATAATGTTTCGCATTCTGTAACATTCATGTGAGGCTGCACCTGGCGGACTATACGTGTCCTCTATCGAACGCTACACATGTGAGACTGTCACTTGTTACGTAGCGAGCCCGCTACGACAGTATTTACCCATGTGTGATCTCGTGTTCAAAGCCTCACGCACGCCCTGGCAGTTTCCCGCTAGGCGAGCTTACTCCGCAGCTTTGATGCTGCAGGCCTTCACCACAGCCCGAAAAGACGACTTTTTTATGATGTGCACATCACAGAACGGAAATAATTATCACTGAAGCAAGTACATTGGCCCACACAGGGACAAGAGAAGGCTTCCGTGCTCAATGAATAAACCTATTATCCAGAGCTGGCTAAATTACTCTTAAAAAGTAATTAAACTACATTACAAATTACATGTGGCCGAAAGTAATGACGTAACATATTACTCTAAGTTTAGAAAACTAATGAAATTACTTTCAAATTACTTGAGCAAAAGTTCATGATTGAAGTACTAGCTGCTGTACACTTTATTTACGTCCGCCTCGGTGGAACAGTGGCTACGGTGCTCGGCTCCTGACCCGAAGGTCGCGGGTCCGATCCCGGCCACGGCGGTCGCATTTCGATGGAGGTGAAATGGTAGAGGCGCGTGTACTGTGCGATGTCAGTGCACGTTAAAGAACAACAGATGGTCAAAAATTTCCGGAGCCCTCCACTCTGGCGTCTCTCATAATCATATCGTGGTTTTGGGACGTTACATCCCAGATATTATTACTCTGTATTTACAGCACCTGCAGATTGAAATCTCAGAGATATTTGTTCCTCTTCCCGCACTCTAATCTTCCCACGCCTTAATGTGTGTACCATACTACGGTATGGTACACAGAATAAGTGGCCTCCGTCATTTTTCTTTCCTGTTCTGGCCAATTTTTTACGCCCGAAGAGCGGCAGACATGCTATATTTTAGTCAAAAGTATTTGAGAAAATAATGACCATTTTTTTTAAATTCCTCGCTTGATGTACCAGCAAATACTTGCATTACTAAATTACTAACCCATCAGAACAAATTAATAGATAACTCACTACATCAAAAAGTACTTCAATTACTGCAATTTTTTACTGCGAGATATGCTTTTATCTCGCAATAATTGTTGGGGTTTTACGTCCCAAATCAACGATATAATTATGAGGAACACTGAAGTGGAGGGCTCAAAATTTTGACCATCTGGTGTTTTTTAACGTCCACTGACGTCGCGCGGTACACGGACCTCTATGATTTCACCTCCTGTGCTTTTATCTAAAGTTAAGTAATTTCATGCAGGCTATGTAAGAAGCAAAATGCAAAATCAGTCTCTGATGTGAAATGCCTTTGTTAAAGAAGTCCCAGTTTCCCCGCAAGATCAAAGCAATTAATGCGATCGCAACAAGTTGGAATGTTATGCTAAGAAAGACTACCAGCTGATTCCTTTAGGATCTGATCATGAGTAGCTCTACGAAACGCTGGTACAAGGAAATAGAGCCACTCCAGTGAACGAAGCAGTTGTGCTTAGTGCTGCTTCAACACGAAGTAAGCGGCCAGAGCACAGGACGTACAAATGTATGAGCCGTCTACTGATCTCAATCGAGTTAACGCTCGACTGTGCCTTTTTAATGAAAGTTCGCATTTGCTCCCCAAGCAACGCAGCACTCCCCCCCACCTACCATCGGCACCCTTCATGCTGCTTTGCCCGATGGAGCCGGCTAGTGCAACTCATCCCTGCTTGAGCCGCGTCCATAGCAGCGTTCGTCTTCAGTCTTCGCAAGTTCTCGCTTGCACATGCAGTATACGCCTTGCAGAGCGATGTTATTGATTTGGAGTATTTAGGGAAGATGATGGCGGTGGCGGCGGCGAAGACAAAAATGCGCCTCGAGTGTCTATATAGTTGCTATCGCAAAAAAATTGGAGAACCCTTGAGCTTCGCCTTCAAGAGTTGAACGCGATAGCTTAATCGAGCCCCGTGGGCATCAGCTTCAACCGTGCCGCGAGTAACGGAACGTTTCTGCGCGTAACAATGACCGTTTCAAAGTACCCTAGAACGCTTACTGCAAGTATAGTTTCGAAGTGCCCACTACGCCATAATTCTTTGTTATTCAAATTTGCCAAGTACCCCCCAACGTGTCCGTACAATACCTCGTGTGCCTGCGCAGCTACACGTTTTTTAACGGTTGGGCTCCTTTAAACCATCCACCCGTTGCACATTTCACATTTTTGACGCCCGTCGCGATTCTACGATTGTGCCACGCAATATTACATGCATTAAGGAGGCTCCTCCCACTACATGACATTCTACCACCAAGCAGTTTTTTTTTTCACCAGCCAAGCAGCTTCAAGCAATGTGTTCCTTCATGGTTGGCTAGGGTAGAACCCCTGCTTATCACGAAGGAATTTGAAATCGAAATGTTGTTAATGCAGTGACTGACGGCAGACATGTGCTTGCATGTTTGTTTCGTCTTGAAACATAATTCTGTTGTCCCCATTTTGTGACGTACAACCGGAAATAAAGAACAAACGCGCAGATCCCACGCATTGTGGGAATCGATGTAATGCGAAGCAGCCAGCAAGCAGCAGATCATGCTGTGCATACATGCCATTATTTACATGTTAGGACCTGTCATTTACGTTCGTCATACAGTTACGACACGTAATACCAATTTTAGTGCATATCAAGCTACCGAGACGGCCGCGAGCGTACCATGAGCGTGGCATGTAGTAGATGCCGCAAATGACATCCATGTCATGATTTCATGCTACCACCTGTCATCTATGTTCATCTACAGTCATATCGCACAATACGAAATTTGGTGTATGTTAAGCTAGCAAACTTGTCGGGAGCGCACCATGAGCGTGGCGTGCAAGTCATGCTGTATATGACATGCCATGATTTTCATATTACCACTTGTCATTTACATTCGTCATACACTAACGTCGCGCAATACCAAAAGTGGTGTATATTAAGCTCGCGAAAAGGCCGCAAGCACCCCATGAGCGTAGCATGCAAGTCATGCTGACATGACATGTCATGATTTTCATATTAGGAATTGTCATTTATATTCGTCATACAGTCTCGTCTCGCAATACCAAATTTGGTGTACATCAAGCTAGCGAAGCGGCCGTGGGCGCACCAAAAACGTGGCATGTAAACCATGCTGTACATGGCATGCATGTCACCATATTCATTTTACCACCAGTAATTTATGTTCGTCATACAGTCACGTCGCGCAATACGAATTTTGGTGCATATCAAGCTAGCGAAACGGCCGCAAGAGCAGCATGAGCGTGGCATGTAAGTAATGTTGTACATGACATGGATATCATGATTTTCGTTTCACCATCTGTCATTTGTGTTCGCCATACATTCACGCCTCCCAATACCAAGGTTGGCACATGTCAAGCTAGCGAAAGAGCCACGAACGCACCATGATCATGGCATATATGCCATGCGATACATAACACGCAGGTCATGATTTTCATATTACCACCTGTCATTTACGTTAGTAATACAGTAATGTCTCGTCATAGCAATTTCGGTATATATCATGTTACCGAAACGGCCGCTACAGCATATATAAAAGGCCGTGGCATATAAACCATTATGTTCATGACAAGTTAGTCATGATTTCGATGATATGACCAGTCATTGATGTTCGCCAGACAGTCGTGTTCTGTCATACCAGTTTTAGTATAAATCTCATTAACGATACGGTGCGGAAAGCACGAAGTCGTAGGCGACTAGCTATATAGCTAGATACGCTGAATGTCGACGAAGTTCGCTAAGAAATGCTTCGCATTTAAAAAACCGGCAGATCCCACGCACTGTGGGAATCGATGTAATGCGAAGCAGCCAAATCATGCTTTACAAAATTTGCATGTCATGTTTTACATGTTAGGACCTGTCATTTATGTTCGTCATACAGTCACGTCGCGCAATACCAAATTTGGTGTATATCAAGCTAACGAAACGGCCGCGAGCGTGCCATGAGCGTGGCATGCAAGTCATGTCGCACATGACAAGTCATGATTTTCATATTACCACTGGTCATTTTTGTTCGTCATACAATCACGTCACTCTATACCAAATTTGGTGTATGTCAAGCTAACGAAACGGCCGCGAGCGTGCCATGAGCGTGGCATGCAAGTCATGTCGCACATGACAAGTCATGATTTCCATATTACCACTGATGATTTATGTTCGTCATACAGTCACGTCACTCAATACCAAATTTGGTGTATATCAGGCTAACGAAACGGCCGCGAGCGCGCCATGAGCGTGGCATGCAAGTCATGTCGCACATGACAAGTCATGATTTTCATATTACCACTGGTCATTTTTGTTCGTCATACAATCACGTCACTCTATACCAAATTTGGTGTATGTCAAGCTAACGAAACGGCCGTGAGCGCGCCATGAGCGTGGCATGCAAGCCATGTCGCACATGACAAGTCATGATTTCCATATTACCACTGGTCATTTATGTTCATCATACAGTCACATCACTGAATACCAATTTTGGTGTATATCAAGCTAACGAAACGGCCGCGAGCGCGCCATGAGCGTGGCATGCAAGTAATGTCGCACATGACAAGTCATGATTTCCATATTACCACTGGTCATTTATGTTCATCATACAGTCACGTCACTGAATACCAATTTTGGTGTATATCAAGCTAACGAAACGGCCGCGAGCGCGCCATGAGCGTGGCATGCAAGTCATGTCGCACATGACAAGTCATGATTTCCATATTACCACTGGTCATTTCTATTCATCATACAGTCACGTCACTCTATCCCAAATTTGGCGTATATCAAGCTAACCAAACGGCCGGGAGCGCGCCATGAGCGTGGCATGCAAGCATAGGTCGGCACTTTAAGGGAGTACTCACTCAAACTCACTCACCACAATTTTTTTCAGCCTTCGCACTCACTCACGTTCACACTCACGTCCACTCACACTCATGAGTACTCACTCACGTTCACACTCACGACTACTCCCACTCGTAGGCACTCACTCACGTTCACACTCACGCCTACTCACACTCTTAGGCGCTCACTCACGTTCACACTCACGTCCGCTCACACTCATGAGTACTCACTCACGTTCACACTCACGACTACTCACACTCCTGGGCACTCACTCACGTTCACAATCACGTCCACTCGCACTCAGAGGAACTCACTCACGTTCACACTCACGGCTACTCACACTCATGAGTACTCACTCACGTTCACACTCACGACTACTCACACTCGTGGGCACTCACTGACGTTCACACTCACGTCCACTCACACTCGTAGGAAATCACTCACATTCACACTCACGTCCACTTGCACTCAGAGGCACTCACTCACGTTCACACTCACGACTACTCACTCTATAAGCACTCACTCACGTTCATACTCACGCCAACTCATACTCATAGGCCCTCATTCACGTTCATACTCACGCCTATTCACTCACTCACTTTCATACTCACGCCTACTCACACTCATGAGTACTCACTCACGTTCACACTCACGACTACTCACACTCATAGGCGCTCACTCACATTCATACTCACGCCTACTCACAAACATAAGCACTCACTCACGTTCATACTCAGGCCCACTTACAGCCATAGGCACTCACTCACGTTCATAATCACGTATACTTACTCGAAGGCACTTACTCATGTTAATACTCACGCCTACTCACACTCATAGGCACTCACTCTCATACACAAACATACTCACACTTACAGGCACTCACTTTCGTACCACACCTCACACTCATAAGCACGCACGCTCGTACTCATGCCTACTCACACTCATAGGCGCTCACTCACGCTTGTACTCACACCTAGTCACACTGATAGGCATAGGCGTGCGCACGGGGGGTGGCAAGGAGGCGAGAAGGGGGGGGGGGGCGCAAAGTCAGCCCTATACATTGGGGGGAGGGTGATAGGGGGGGGGGGGCGCAAAGTCAGCCCCATACATTGACATAATAAGGAGGGGGGTGCGCTGCGACGAACCTTCGCCCCCCCCTGAAGGGGAACCCTGCGCACGCTTATGCTGATAGGCACTCACTAACATTCATACTCACGCCTACTCACACTCATAAGCACTCAGTCAGGGTCGTACTAACGTGTACTCGCACTCGTAGGCACTCACTCACGTTCACGTTCAAGCGCGTCGTCCTGTCTCCTTCGTGGCTGCGTGAGGTGCTCTTTTCGCGCTTTTTTCAAACATGACTCACGTTCACACTCATGTGTGCTCACACTCGCGTTTATACTCCCGCCCACTCCCACCCACTGTCAGTGGGTGTGAGGGGGGCGTGAGTACGTTACAAAGTCACAAAGTTGACAAAGTGACTAGAGCAACTACAGAGCGCTACGATCGCCCGTCGGAACATCTACCGAGACTCGGGCATGCAATGCGGCGCGGCCGCTTCGTTCATTCCGCTGACCCTTCTAGTACACTGTACTATCTAGCGGGGCCGGCGGGGCGCCGGCGCGCCGGGGCTCTGCGGACGCGGGCATTATGGTTCTGCGGACGCGGGCAACGTCCTTTCGCAGCCTGCGTACGCAGAGTTGTTGCGGTCGCCAAAATTAAACTGTCTATGAACATACTGTAACTTTAGCGCAAACACACGAGGACACACAAGAAAGGAACACACGGACCAGCGCTGGTCAGTGTGTTCCTTTCTTGTGTGTCCTCGTGTGTTTGCGCTATAGTTACAGTATGCAGCAAAACCAACTAGCCCGCTTATCCGTATTACTGCTGTCTATGAACAAGTTAAGATCGTTATGCGCGTCTTTGTACAAGCCCTCGTTATATGAATGATGCAATAAGTGATCAGGTGTGATTATTCGCTGATTTCAGATTGTGTATGCCCTACCTCAGGCACAATATGTCGCTTTGAGATGCGGTTTCGTCTAAGCTCTAATAACATTTGCTCCGATAATCAAGGTGAAGCGTGCGTCCGCTCTTGCAAACGTGGAAAAAAACAGTCCATGTGGAGAACACTTCGGAGTACGAAATAAATATAATGGCTTTTGTTTAATAAAGACGATATAGCTTGAGGCGCAGATTTAGTAGGACATTTCCAGCGCGTATGCGGCAAATTGGTCAAATTGGACACGCCTATTCTGGAAGGTGAAGAGCTATCAGCGGCGTGCGTTGCGGGGCTGCCGCCGTGCACGCTTTCACCCTCGTAAACTTGGCGTGAAAGCAGGTGCGTTGGTGAACTGTCGTTAATGCGATGGTGTATAAAGATTTCACACCAGATGTCTCACGTGATTAGTTTCCATCAATTCGAGCTTCGGTTCCAATTTTCCAGAGACTCTGCAGTCGCCGAGTCTAGAAATATGCCTTCATAAATTATTTGTTTGTCCTGAACTACTCTCCACAGAAAGTGTTCCCTGGCTGAAAGACGCGAAAAAAATATACACGTCCTAACACAGGCCTCTTGCCCGCGTAGGAGCCTCGTCTTGAAAAGAGGATTCAGATAAGCTTTCACCAGCAAATGCACGCCACCATCTCGTGAAAGAATTAGCTTTATTCTCTTCTGCTGCACAGATAAGAAGCAAACTTGGTGAGCATCTTCTTTAGTGAACGAGAAAACCAAATCAACTAAAATTGAAAATGCATATTTTCTTCGAAAATTGCTATTTTATCCCCGCGTCTCCCCTTAGACACTTTCTCTACGAACGTACATTTTAACGAACAAGAAGAACAAGAAGGTGGGTATCTCGTCTTGTTAAGCACACGCTGTCCGCCAATAAAAGGACATCCGAGAAATCACTTCACGATTTTTAAGCGCCTTACGCACCGTACTGCAAGCGCCTTACTATATCTGCGCCTCAAATTACAGTTTTTAATAAACAAAAGCCATTAGATTTATTTATTATGTCGGGGTGTTCTGCACGCTTACTGTGTTTTTTTTTATTTTCACCACGTTTGCGCGAGTACGAACGCTGCACCTTGAATATCGATGCAAATGTTATTAGGGCTTACACGAAACCCCATGTCAAAACGACGTATTGTGCCTTCAGCAGTGCAGACATAATCTGCGATCAGCAAACAATTGCCCTTGATTAGGGGAGCGTGTACAAAGACGCGCATAACGGACTCAATTCGTTGAAGGACAGCTTTAGTGGGGCGTCAGCAACAGTCCCGCGTGCATAGGCTGCCACTGAATTAACAGGCGCACGTATAGATCTTCCATGGGCGCATGTTGTCCCTATCCGCAGCTCCATGAATAGGCCGCCCTCCAAGGGTCACTTCGAACACGAATCCTCCGCGTGCAACATAGCGCGACCGGAACCGAATATGCGTACATTAGAGGGCTTTAGCAAGTTACGGAAATACGGTACGCAAATACGGTGCGGGACTACGGTAGTGCTCCTCCTCTCCAGCTCGTTGTGCCTAAAGTGCGTCCTGGAATAGACTTGATCACAAATGGACGAGAAACAAGAAGAGAAGGCGACTACGCGAACGCTCGTGTAGTCGTCTTCTCTTCTCGTGCCTCGTCCTCTCGCGCTCCAAGCTATTCCACAATGAACCAACGCGCTCAACAAAGTATTTTATTGAAGTGCCTCCCCCTATCGACAGCTGCATGGTAAACAATGCGTAGGCTGACAGCCAACAATATGGCGTGACACCCCACAGTAATTTTTGAAAAGGCCTTTGTGGTGTTGGGGTGCCTTTACTGGAATTAGAAGCCGCGAAAGCACAACGAGCGAGAGAGGAGGAGCGGTAACGTAGTCCCGTGCCGTATTTCCATAACTTGCTAAAACTCTTTCTCGCACGCTACACTACCAAACAAGCAGCGCCCACCGAGAGACGGGAGACAGAGGAGGTGCCGTCGCCGTGCTAGCCGCAGTCACCGCCGCGCCGAGACAGGCGTCGAGGCGACGGTGCTCCGCGCCGCCAGGGCACACAGCGTACACGAACGGCGCAGAATCAGAATGCCAGCTGCGTGATGTTTGACGTATCCGGCAGCGTCTTCGCAACGCTAGCCGGTCGAAACGCGCTGCACGATTGAGAGTTTTGAAGAAAAGTCAAACCTCATTTTCCGATTGCTAGTCCTGCTTCCTGTTTTCTTACAACTTGAAATGCCTGTTACTGAGCTCTACATCACAATAAAACTTTTTTTGCCGCCTCACATCGTTTTTCTAGTAAACTGCCACTAGATAACAAAGTAAGCCCCATTAGGGCTTCTCATTTCCTTAGCACGACCACTCACTGTGTGTGTGTGTCGCCGTGTTTCTCTGTGCGGCATACCTACTCACGCTCATGAGTTCACGCACTTTCATAGTCACGACTATTCACGTTTATACTAATCACTAGAGACCGGATTATAGGCAAATGCCTATTTTGTTCCTTGCGTTCCTATTGTGCCACATTGATATATGAGCACGAATTAGAGGTTAAGAAGGGCTTCTATAGTGTTTTTATAGTGCCTATAAATGCCTATGTTTGGCGATCGTGCCTAAACGCCTATAAGTGCCTATAAATGCCTATTTTCCAAATGGGTGCCTATATGAACACTATTTAACCCGAAATTTCCCTTTCGAGTGCTGTTTGAGACCGTTATTCGTGTTACCAGGCAACATCGACCTTTTGGAATACTAGGCGGTTCATACTAGCCTTCTAGTTCAACCAATTGCCGGAAAACAACCGCTAGCAGCCGTAAAATGGGACGCGCCGGCTATCTTACGCCAACGCGCTGTGATGTCGCGAGCGGCTAAAGGAGGAAAGGTTCAGGAAAAGACGCTGTTTCTGCAACCCTAAATGGGAGCAAGTCAACGTCTACTATGGAAAGGGGAGAGGCAAATAAACATGGGAAGGAGAACTCTTTGTTGGGCGAGTTGGTATACGTTCATACTTGATATTTTAAGGCACGAAAAAACACAATACACAAGAAAGGACACGGGACAGGGCGCTCTGTCCTGTGTCCTTTCTTGTGTATTGTGTTTTTTCGCGCCTTAAAATATCAAGTAAGAAACATGGGACGAGGAGATGAGAAGAAGAGAGAGTGGCGTCCATGGTCGAGGACGCGTCGGATGGCTTCTAGAGCCGTTTGTCCATTGCACTGTCCTCAAGGAAGTGAACCACGTTGAAGACATGGATGTGACAGTGGGCAACAAATAGGAGGTCCCTCTGTGCAGCCGCGGGAAGGTGACGGACGAATGCGAAACCATGGAGTGCTGTCAGGGGGGAAAGGAGAGTGTCGATCAAAAGTACGAAAAATGTGATGTGCACGCGGGTTGGGTATTGTTTGTTGATGCGTGCCCAATGAAGAGCGTTGGACCACAATAATTTTTCAAGTTGGTCCATTGGAGCCGCGAAACCATTATGCGAGGAGGCGTCATGCGCACGCAAGGTCACGTGCGCATGATGTGCCTGAGCCAGGTCGTGCACGCGAGCAGTGTTGTGTCGTTTCGGCGTTCTCTGTAGTGTACTGCCTATTTCTTTGGGATGGATCTCTCAGTGCGCGCACCTTTGGAGAGGCTGGCACGGATCACGTATCCTTACCGCGACACACCGCATCCCACATCTGGAACTGTTGTTAGGGACAATGCACCAAAATCGCGCCAAGCGTTGTTAGGGCTGGTGGCGGTGCGACGCGGGCACAGCGAAAACACGAACGCATACGAAATGGAGGCAGATTAGTCTCACATCTCGCTGCGATTCGAAGTAAGAAATAAAAAATAAAAATGCAAACACATTCTGCTTATGTGTTTTATTATTTCTCTCAACTTTCATTCATCTATTTGAGCAACATACTACAGAAATTACACATGTCGCCTCGAATAATTCTCGCAGTGTCACGTGCTACTGCGAGCACGTGACACTGCGTGTCAGAGCAGTGTCACCTGCATGCGCTGACACTGCGTGTCAGAGCATGCAGTGTCAGAGCACCAATGTGTACGTAGAAGAGCGACGTTAGAGCACAGATAACTACGCAGGAGGATTCCTTGTTGTACGGGAAGGGCAAGCTGTGTTCATTTTGAAATTTCACATTTTTCCGCGGCATGTAACGTTGCAAATCTTGGCAGACGTGATCGTGAGCGCCCAGTTCATGCAAAACACTTGTAAGTTCGAAATTCTCAGACCGGGTGAGGGGCCCTATAAAGGTGTTCGTCGACAGAGTAGCAACTGAACTTACGCGATTAGACCCGGCCAATACGAGGCATCTCTCCCTTCTGGTTTTTTAGCTATCTAACTACCTGTTTCTGTGCATGCCGAAAATAGAGATCCACGACTGTGTCGATCCCACGGTCGACACTTTACTCACCATGATAGAGAATAAAAGGAGAGACTGTGTTCTACCAACCGTGCGGCAAAAAGGACAATTGCGCGGCTATGTTCAACTGTTGGCGCCTTTGTGTCATCGTGAACAATAACATTTCTTGCTTTTCTGTCGTAAATACAGGTCGTGTACGTCTTTGCTTGAAATATATTAAATTTATGTACAAATTTATTGTGCCGATATTTACCATTTTGGAAGCCTAAAACTCTGTTTTGCCTGCCTATTTCTGGCGCCTAAAACGCGCTTTTTAAGTGCCTAAAAATCAGGCCTCTACTAATCACACTCATGAGTACTCAAGTTCATACTCACGTCCACTCACACTCATGAGTACTGACCCACGTTCATACTCACCCCTACTCACCCTCATGAGTTCTCACTTACGTACACACTCACGTCCACTCACACTCATGAGTGCTCACTCACGACCACTCACACTCATGAGTTCTCACTCACGTCTATTCATCCTCATGAGTGCTCACTCACGTTCACACTCACGACCACTCACACTCATGAGTGCTCGCTCACTTCACACTCACGTCCACTCACACTCATGAGTGCTCACTCACGTTCACACTCACGACCACTCACACTCATGAGTGGTCACTCACGTTCACACTCACGTCCACTCACACTCACGAGTTCTCACTCACGTTCACACTCACGTCTACTCACAGTCATGAGTGCTCACTCACGTTCACACTCACGACCACTCACACTCATGAGTGCTCACTCACGTTCACACTCACGTCCACTCACACTCATGAGTGCTCACTCACGTTCACACTCGCGACCACTCACACTCATGAGTGGTCACTCACGTTCACACTCACGTCCACTCACACTCATGAGTTCTCACTCACGTTCACACTCACGTCCACTCACACTCATGAGTACTCACTCATACTCAACTCACCGCGTTCAAATGAGTGTGAGCGATTGTGAGTTGAGTGCACTCATGAGTGAGTGTGCCGAGCTATGCATGCAAGTCATGTCGCACATGACAAGTCATGATTTTCATATTACCACTGGTCATTTTTGTTCGTCATACAATCACGTCACTCAATACCAAATTTGGTGTATGTCAAGCTAACGAAACGGCCGTGAGCGCGCCATGAGCGTGGCATGCAAGTCATGTCGCACATGACAAGTCATGATTTCCATATTACCACTGGTCATTTATATTCATCATACAGTCACGTCACTCTATCCCAAATTTGGTGTATATCAAGCTAACCAAACGGCCGGGAGCGCGCCATGAGCGTGGCAGGTAAATCATGCTTTTCATGACAAGCTAGTCATGGTTTTCATGATATGACCAGCCATTTATGTTCGCAATACGGTCATGTTATGCCATACCAAATTTGGTATAAATCCCATTAACGATACGGCCAGGAGAGCACAAAGTCGTAGGCGGCTAGATAGCTAGATAGATAGATACGCTCAACGTCGCCGAAGTTCGCTAAGAAATGCTTCGCATTTAAAAAACTGGTGTGGCTCCGTGGTAGATGAACTGCTTGCCACGTAGGAAGCCTGAATGTTTTTTTTATTTATTTTAGAATATTTATTTATTTATTTATTTATTTATTTATTTATTTATTTATTTATTTATTTATTTATTCATTTATTGCATCTATATCGAATTTTAGCCCATAGACAGCACCGATTTTTCGCTCACTACAAACGATGCGACGCCGACACTAGAATTTCTGCGAAACGAGCTCTTTTACGCTATCGCGCACCTGCATTGTTTCACTTCATGTGGAATATTTGACATGCCCCCCAGGACATCGTGTGGATGTGGCGTCCAAGTCAAGACCGTATACATATGCAATCAAAGTAAGTAAAAAGAGGAAATAGAAAGGGGTAAACATGCTACATAAATGTTGAATACCGAATCTATAACATAATAAATCATTCGTAATACTTGATGCCTAATACATAATTCATAATGCATTCATATCACATACATGATGCACATTCTATACAGGTCTAGCTATGCGAAACGATCACTTCAGTGAAATGTGCAGTCACTTGGTGATAGAATGAATACGGGTTGGACAAAGAAGAAATTTTGCCTGGCAGGTTATTTCATAATCTAATGGCGCGTGGACGTGCTGATGATTTGAAGACCAAAGAATCACCGCATGCCCGTGTAAAACTTAAATGATATCGGAATATTTTGGACGTGCAGGATGGTGAAATGAGCATGATCTATCGGAGTGCACATTAGTCTTAAATGATGTGATTAAAACGATGTCACGGCGCCTACCTAATGATTGTAGAGAAGGGTCAGTTTTATTAATCTGAGTTACATTTGAATAGTAATTATAGTTTCTTGAGATTAACCACACTGCCATATTTGGATGGCTTCTAATATGGTGATGATTATGCCACGGCAAGGAGACAAACTAGCTGACGTGTACGAAAAATGTGAGGGAAGCTAGTTTACTAATATTATCAGCAGAATTTCAGAGGTGACGGCTTATGTAACGTAAACACTTTGAGACGATGGTCCGTACAGATGAGATATGAAAACACCGTGAGATATCTGAAAAAAAGGTTAACATCGCGAGATTTTGTAATAGGCCTCGTGAGGCAGTAATTCCTCTTGACTACTGTATATCTAGCTAAAATTGTTATATTTTCGGCTAAATAATTTTAGCCTACATTTTGCTATGTTAAGGCTCATCAACCATGTTATGCGCCAATCGTCCGCAATGTGAATATCTGATAGGAGCGCCAAATGTCCATTAGCAAATATCATGCGGCGATAGATAACAGAATCTGCGAAAATTTTCATACCGGAACAAATGTTGTTCGGTAAATCATTTCTTAAAATTAGAAATCATAATGAAACAAGTACGCTGCCCTGCGGCACACCTGAGGTAACTAGGGAAAGATTAGAGAACTTTTGGTGATTCGAAGTGTAGCTACAAACCCACGATAAGGTTAACGAGTCTAAACGGAATGATGACAATTTAGAAGTCATGCGGCTGTGAGCGACGTGGTTCTAGGCGTTGGTGAAATTGAGGAATATATAACCATTGTGTAGGTTATCGTTTATACCCAAATGCAAGTCAGTCGTTAGTTCGAATACCTTTGTCTGGCAGAATAGATTTTTTTCTGAACCCTTGTTGGTCAGGGTGAAGCAATTTATTGTTCTCTCTATGAAAGAAAACATCAGATGCCATTCTGTATTCTGGCATGTATGAGCAGGGGCAGTGATTGTCCGGTATAGGTGTGCTGTCACTTTGTAGGCAAACTCTGCTGGGTACCTGTCTTTTTATTGAGATAGCAATTATATGGGCACTCTCGGCTGATTTTTGCCGTTGCTGTAGCCGTCATGCCCCGGATATGTAAATATATGTATATATATAACAAAGGCACAACGAAAAATAAATCAGAACAAGAACTACTAAGGACCGACTGGGGATTCGAACCACCGACCTCTCGCTCCGCAGCGCACTGCGTTAGGCCACTCAGCCACGCGCAGTGCACGCGCCGGTAACAATAACGGCAAGCTATTTATAAACACCATTTAGCGCTGGCGATCGCGAAAAAGCCTGAGCGTGTTTACTTTCACGCAACGCTACTACATTTTCTTTCAATTTGAAAACTGCCCTTGAGACGCGCACGAAAAATGGGCCCCTTCCTGTACCCAGTTGTCATGTGGAACGGAAAAAAAAGGAACACCGCGCACACGTTGCGTCAGACGCCACCGCTTGGCAAGAGACGGAGAGGGGTCATTCCGCGCGCTGCACTTTGAAAGAAAAAGAAATATCTAAGAGCATCAGGTTCTGCGTTGTCGACACTTGCAGCGCGTTCCTCAAATACAAAGGCGCAATAACTGTGATAACTGTTAGTTCGCGTTTGTCCTGGGTATACCTGCGCATTCTTTTCGAGCGTCCTTCTTTGTGCTTCAGCGGGAAGCTGCAAGCATCGAGCTGCTTGTCGTTCTTCGTGTGACATTCCAATTTCTTGCGGCGAAGCTGGGACATTTGTTCCTTTGTTACCCATATGTATATCTAGAGCAAAACCTTCCGAACTAAGCAGCCCGAAGACGGCTGAAAAATAGACAGAAGACGAGGAAAGCTCTTTTCTTTTGTTTTTTGTTTTTTCACTGCGAAGCATTTATTAGCGAACTGTCCGCCTCGGTGGAAAAGTGGCTACGGTGCTCGGCTGCTGAGCCGAAGGTCGCGGGTTCGATCCCGGCCGTGGCGGTCGCATTTCGATGGAGGAGAAATGGTAGAGGCCCGTGTGCTGTGCGATGTCAGTGCACGTTAAAGAACACAGATGGTCAAAATTTCCGGAGCCCTCCACTACGGCGTCTCTCATAATCATACCATGGTTTTGGGACGTAAAACCCCAGATACCATTATTATCTTAGCGAACTTCGGCGACCTTGAGCGTATCTATCTATCTATGTATCGATCGATCTGTCTGTCTGTCTATCTATCTATCTATCTATCTATCTATCTATCTATCTATCTATCTATCTATGTATCTATCTATCTATCTATCTATCTAACCGCCTACGACTTTGTCCTCTCCAGGCCATATCGTTAATGGGATTTATACCAAAATGGTACGGCATAACATGACTGTATGACGAACATGAATGACTTGTCATATCATGCAAATCATGACTAACTTATCATGAGCGGTATGATTTACACGACATCGCCCGGGTGCTCCTGCGGCCGTTTCCTGAATTTGATACATCCACAAATTGGTATGATGAGACATTTCCGCGTGACCAACATAAATGACAGGTGGTAATATAAAAATCATGAGCTGCATGTCATGTACAACAAGATTTTCAGGCCAAGCTCATGGTGCGCTGACGGCCGTTTCGCTAGCTTGATATACACCAAACTTGGTATTGCGTGACGTGACTGTATGACGAACCTAAATGACAAGTGGTAATATGGAAATAATGACATATCATGTGCAACACGACTTGCATGCCACGCTCATAGCACGCTCGCGGCCGTTTCGCTCGCTTGATATACACCAAATTTGGTATTGCGTGTCGTCACTGTATGACGAACATTATTACAAGTGGTAATATGGAAATTATGACATGTCATGTGCTACATGACTAAGCTCACGGCACGCTCGCGGCCGTTTCGCTAGCTTGATATACACCACATTTGGTATTGCGTGACGTGACTGTATGACGAACATACATGGCAAGTGGTAATATGGTAATCATGACATGTCATGTGCAGCATGACTTGCATGCCACCCTCATGGCACGTTCGCGGCCGTTTCGCTACCTTGATATACAGAAAATTTGCTATTGCGTGACGTGTCTGTATTACAAACATAAATGAGAACTCGCAAAATGAAAATCATGAAATCCATGTCATGTATACATGATTTACATGCCACGCTCATGGTGCGCTCGCGGCCGTTTTGCCAGCTCGATATACACCAAAATTGGTATTGCGTGACGTGAATGTGTGAAGAACATAAACGGCGCGTGGTAACATAAAAATCACGACATGCATGTCATGTACAACGTGATTTACATGCCACGCTCATGGTGCACTTGCTTCGAGTTAGCTAGCTTGATGTACACAAAAACTAATATTTCTCGACGTGACTGTATGACCAACATAAATGACAGGTCCGAACATAGAAATCATGACATGCATGTATGTACAGCATGATTTTCTCCTTCCTTGCTGCTACGCATTACATCGAATCCCACAATGCGTGGGATCTACCGGCTTTTTTTGACTGCAAGATGTACGAATTAGCCCGCTCATCGCTGCTTTGTCACTTTTAAATTAAACTACCAGCTAGTGCTCTTTCTTATCATTCGTTGAACTGAATCTGTCCCTCTACAGGGCAATTATACAAGACTGTATATCACCAATTTGCCTCTGTTCGGACACTACTGTCGAAGACTACCGAACTTGGCCGTAGCAGAGAGTGGGAGATTACTGGGCCTGAGTTTCCCATAAATTGCGTCGCTCCGACATGCCGCCTATAAAGACAATCCACCCCAGTATTTTCAACTACAACGTCAGTTTACGCGGTCAAAACACACTTCAGCACAACAGTTGCAATATCTGATTGCCCCGTGTCGCCGTATACACCAGAAGCGCCGTTAACCACACATCCTGATCAGAGCAAGTGGTTCCTGGAACATTTCTATTAGTGGGTTAAAATCCCTTGATTGGCCAGCTAGAGTTACTGCATACTCGCAAACACCGCTAGCAACCGTGTCATATACAGAAGCTAACATTTTAGCCAATATTTGCATTTCGCAACGCCGACGCTACTGCGAATAGGATTGGCACTCCTCATTACCTGTTACTTCATCGCCTGTCGGCGATACGCCAAGAATGCTGCCCGCGAATAGGGAGTTTGGCTTTGCCAAATATCTGTGGTTATTTACCAGGCAAGATGGCGGACTTACCCGCAAGTCTTTTATCTCAAGGTGACATATAACTATATGGCGAGCTGGTTTTTCGCGGCACATTGTAGCGGCCTCTATATCACTCTAAATGCGGTTACCGTTGCAAAGGTGCACATTTTCACATTTTTCTGCACCTATAGCTTCAAGGTTACATGAATGTAACTTTTACATTTGTAACGTTTGTAACGATTACAATGACGCAGGTAACTTTTTGTTTTATTCGTTGCACCGCCTTTTTAGGAATATAACCGTAGCACAGGTATGCAACCTTTAGAAAGACACAGGTCATTTGCTCCAACTCGTGCAACCTTTGTACGGCGCAATGGTTGTGGTAAAACTATCTTTATTAACCCTTTCGCGACCGTTGACGAGTATAGTCGTCATGAGGTTTTCTAACAAAGTGACCGATGACGTCTATGGTCGTCATGAAGAAAAATTGGTCCCACACGGAAGAAATGAAGACTATACTGGTCATATTTGTATTTTTGACGCTAGATGGCCACACTTGTTCATGGTGGGCCATATGTGTCTCGGCTTTCACTTTAGTGCTAAATTTCTTTCTAACGCCGTGCGGTGAAGCCAATTTCGAGTTATCTTTATTTTGCGCTATTAGTGAAATAAAGGGACAACACTGAATTGAAAAAAAAAACGGTACCGTTTTATTCAGAACAAAAGGCCTACATATTGAGCGAAAAAAAAAAACATTTTGGGTGATTTTGGGAAATTTGTCTTCTTTTGTTTCGATCAAGAAAGGCTTAAAATATCCCATGCATTTGCTCAAGCTCACAAAACAGTACTCTCCTGGAGTGCTATTGACACTTAGGAACATTATACAATCAGGAAAAGGGCACCCAAAAAAGAGACGAACCATGATATTGGTGTGGTATTCGAAAATGCTCCTGTATTGGATACAGGAGCATTGTCTATCCAGGAGCATTTTGTATTGGATGCTCCTGGATAGACAATGGTACACAAAATATCGCGACTACCTTAGTCTTAAATGTACCAAAGAAAACCTAGGTTATATAAATGTCCTCATATACGGTCAAGGTGGCCTAATGCTAGAACAGCTTTCATATATAGTGAGTAAGCACTACACCAAGTATATGTCACAGCAAGTGCGGTTTATATGCCTATAGGGTAATTTAAGTATATCGGTACATTAGGAGCGGTGCAATCATAGCTCATACTACATCTGTGTCTCCAGGGCGAAAAGCAAAAAAAAAAAAAAATAGATGAACACGCAGTTTAATAAAGTAAAAATCTCACATGACATCTTAATCCTACAAAAGCTTGTCCAGAGCAGAATACTCATTACACTGTAAAGAAAAAATAGACATCATTATCTTGGTACAAATATGTGAAAATAAAGTAGGCACAGCGATGTAAATCGAGGGCCCAAGGCAGCTTAACTGCTGTACGAGAAACACAGTAAACATTCAACAGGTATAAAAACGGACCATTGAATATAGAGACTTGACTTTTTTACACTTCTTAAGAGAAATTGAACTAATCCCTCGTTCAAACCCAAAAATGGGGCTAGCAGCACAGACAGCACAAATGCCATCAAAGCCTGCAGTCAGATACAAAATCAGAGGAAGAGAGCCATTAACATCTGGACCAAAGTACATGTATCACAAATGCACACACCTGCAGTTTCCTGTGTATCACTACAGGAAATACAGCACAAATTGCCTAAGGTGTATGAAGATATGGCGGCGCCATAAATGCCGTCATAATATCATCATACCTCGGGTCACCCCAGCAAAGCATTATTAGATCAGCTTGAAGCTCTAACTGCGCTATAACGTTGTTAATATTCACTGCAAACAAACGAAGGAAATCTACTGTAGTCCAGAAAAAAAAATCACATACGATTACAAAACTGCCTAATGCGAATTCTGAGTACAGCTCCCTGTTGGGGCAAGACCAACTGTGTTTTAAATTTAGGCTTTCCGCAAGGTATCGTCTACATCATAAACCATAATGTTTGTGAAGTAGGACAGCACCCACTACGCCATTATTCGTCTTCCTGTGGATAAGCGAAGTACCCGCTACAGACCTGCAGGGTATTATGTGCACTTTGTTGATGCTGCATATGGCTGATGACGAAGATTTATGGCTGAGCACTTTGCAGTGTGTGGGAAGCATTAAACCACACTCGTTGCGCAATTAGGATTGTGTGATGAATGATTGTTCTTGTACTCTTTTGCCACGCTATATTACATAGGTCAACGTGATTCCTTGGCCAACATGACGCCTGCATAGGGTCTTTTTGCAAATGTGTTTCAAGTACCAGCGTACTGTCGGCCGCAAAAGTTTGCGGGATCTGCAGCGTGTGGCTGAGCGACAAAAAACTGCATCGCTGCGTCACGTACCGTGACACGGCGGGTGTTGAGGATATCGGCGGCGGTCTCCGCGATAAGATCGGCAATTGCGCGTTGTCGAAACGCGCCGTCGCTAATCGCTGAGGCCGATAGCCTCAACACCGCCGCGTCACGGCAGGTGACGAAGCGATACAGTTTTTCGTCGCTCCGCCACGCGCTGCAGATCCCGCAAACGTTTGCGGCCGACAGTACCTCTGTGGCAGAATACTCGACTGCCACGCAGAGGGCCCGGTTTCAAAGCCCATTCGATCCTGGGTAGTCTTTTCTCATTTATTCTTGTCATGCTTATCCGTTACTTTTTCAAGTCTATCGGTTACGCCACCGACGGCGGCGGCGGCAACAGCAACGGTGATGGTGACGCCGCTCAATGCAAGAAATGGCGCCTAACGGCTGCGCTCTAGAAAATGGAAACCATCAGTAGAGAATATACTTCAACATCTTAGAAAGTAAGCTATCTTACTTAGCACATTGCTTTCTGAGCTTAGCACACATTCTTCCTTTTCAAGAGCATGAGAAGATTGTTCGGGTAGTTTGCGAGCTCTCCTAGAGGCACGGTTGTGTCCGGCAGGGACAAGCAGCAGGGCGAGCACTGGTGAGAAAGCGGGCGGGTACACAATGTTTTTGATGTAGTATGTCAGCTGGCGGAAAATTCACAAAGAGCGTCGTAAAGAGCTGCTTCAGGATGAGGCGCGTCGCAAAATGCAAGAGGAAGAGGCCCTTCGCACGGAGCAGGACGCCAAGGCGCGTCGCAAAGAGCTAGAGGAGGAAGTGCGCCACAGAGAGAAACAGGCCGACTTCGAAGGCCAGAGAAAAGGAGCTATCCAAGACAGCGATAGATCACCCAAAACTGAAGAAACCTCTCTTGGCGAGTGTGTTAGCTTTAAAAACATGGGGACCCCTGTTTTGCCAAAGGCACAGACACCTGGCAACTGGGCCGAGGATAAGCTAGCTGAGCCATCTTGAGCTTCGGCAGGGCAAATCGAAAACAGCGTACTTGCGAGTACGACTGCCGAGGCTCTGAGCATTGCAAGCCAATCCGAACAAAGAAGGTTCCGGCGAAAACTTCTGAAGGCGAAGTCGACTAACGTCAAGCGCGAGAAAGTCAGTAAACGCCATGACTCTCAAGACTCCATGCTCAATGTTAGGCCTGAGATCCCGAAAAGGCGTGCTAGGGGAAGTCTAGAGTCCCGCAGAGATCTAGATTAGGCGTCAAGCGCGTCGCGAAGGAAAGAATTTCACGGAAATTCAGGGGCCGAAGTTGCCGCCTGGTCTCATCTCCAGTGCAGAGTAGTGCCAGGAGCGCAGCTAGGTGTCGCGTACACCAGAATAGTGACAAAAGCAGTGCCCCCACCGTGCTAAAGGGTAACTTCTTGACCGGGAGGGTTGCAATGGGCAAATAAAACCGTCAGTATATGCTGTTACGTTTGGCCTTGGAGGTCATCGAGCCAGACGCAATTGTTCGTGAACCTGCCTGCCGGACTGCTTTCTCCCCCAGTATCGGCGCTTAGCCGCGGAGTCACGGAGCCCCGCATTGTCCAGCACGTGCTGTGAACACAGGTCAGGTGGGCCAGGCGGCCTGCTGTGGTCGGGTTATGAGGAACCAGACAGAGGGATTACGAACACCCCTTCCTGGAACCGGGTGGCCCAGCGTGGGACGACGCCGGTGTTGACGTTCTCATGGAGCCAGCACCTTCCTTGAACCGAGTTGCACAGCGTGGGACGACGTCGCTGTTGACGTTCTCAAGAATCCATCACCTAAACGCTGACTTTGCACCCGCAAGTGTCCCCCCGGTCAGCGGCCCTCTCCCTCTCCGGGGTCATCCTTCTTTCCCCCCACGCTCCTTCGGGATCAACCTCCTCGCCTGGCGTTACAGGTTCGAGTCTGCGAGGCGTGGGCCGGACACAAGTTTATTGTTTGGTGCGCTTGCGCACCCCATTGGACATCTCGGCCGTGCTCCTCATCAATGGAGATCCAACTATCTTCTACCTTTTTTGTGGGTGCAACGCTGAGACACGTCAAGGCTCCTGATTCGCGGGAGCTGAGTCACCGCCTTCTTCGGACTTCAGTGTTGACAGACGAGGGGCCATAAAAGCCGAAGACTTTTGTAAAATAATCTCTCTATCATCCTTCCATCATGTAAATAAACCTCCGTTCCTTCTTGTAAGAACGCTCTCCTCACTGGAATGGACGACGGCGGGAGCCAGCTACCCTAACGAGACCCGCCGGACCCCACTCCTTACAACTGGTTGGCAGCGGTGCGGTGAGCCTTGCGACATGGTGCTGTGTTGTGGTGAGTACTTGGTCCTTGCTTTGACTTTCCAGGCTTCATTTTGTAGTGTTTGAGTTGAGAAGCTGGATTGTTTGATTTTGAGTTAGGGAGATCACCTAGTTTTGAGTGTTGAGTGAGTCAGAGGGATCACCTATATGTGCGAGATGCAGGACCAAAGTAGAACAGCAATCATGGAGTTGAAGACACTGCTAAAAGACGAACTTTTGTTTGTATGTCAGGACCTAGGCATTGCTGTTGAAGAAAGCATGGGCAGGTCGCAAATTGTAAAGCTGATTATGGAAAAAGCCAGTGAGGCAGAGATCGAAACCGCGTTAAATGCTTTCAAAAGGTTTCAGGAACGGGAGCAGATTAGAGAGGAAAGAGAAAGAGAGGAACGGGACAAGGAAAGAGAGTTGCAGAGAATCGCTCTTGAAAATGAAGGCAAACGTTTGGCTCAAGCGAGTGGAGGGGCTCCAGCACGAGCAAGCGAGATAGAATCATACCGTATGGATAAACTTCTAAATCCATTTCAAGTTGGGAAAGACATAGGGGTATTCCTCGCAAGTTTTGAAAATACCTGTGAGAGGATGAACTTTGCTCCGAGTACATGGCCACAGCGGTTGCTTTCTCTGCTGCCGTACGAGACAGCTGAAGTAGTCACAAGACTAAGTGTGCAAGAGGCAGATGATTATGAGAAAGTTAAGGCTGTCTTATTGAAGAAGTACCGCCTTTCAGCCGAGGCATTTCGTCAAAGGTTTCGGAGCACTGAAAAGAAGGATAGTGAGGGATATCCGGATTTCGCATACGGCATGAGGAGAAACCTAATCGAGTGGTTAAAGGGTGCGGACGCCTACGAGAGTAGGGACAGGGTCATCGAAACCATCTGTCTAGAACAGTTTTACAGAAGCATCCCTCAGAACGTGAGGCTATGGGTGCAGGATAGAGATAATGTAAACACTGTGGAAAGGGCGGCCGAATTAGCCGAAGAATACGCAATGCGTAGAAAACTGAGCGTCGAGTGTGGAGGGCCGGATGGACGAAAAGGGCCGCGAAAAGAGTTTTCGTTCAGAAAAGGCTCGCAGGCGAAAAAGCTAGATAATCCGGAGGTGGAAACAAGTACGCCAGAAAAGAAGGGGGAAAACGCGAATGGTGGAACATCCCAACAGTCCCAGAGAAAAGAGTTCGAGACTTTCAAACCCATTCGCTGTTATAATTGTCAGAAGACCGGACATATTGCGGTGAACTGCAGAAAGCCTAAGGTGGTTTATTCCTACGCGGATGACGAGAACATAGAGCTTTTACGCCCGTATCTTCATGACCTGGAGGTTAACGGTAAACCTTGCAGAGTACTCAGGGACAGCGGCGCCACCATGGACATTGTCCACCCATCTTACATTACTGTCGATGACTTCACGGGAGAAGTGGCGTGGATCAAACAGGTTGTAGAGGAAAACAGCGTCTGTCTTCCTATGGCGAAAGTAACGATCACTGGGCCGTTCGGAAAACTCGTGACAGAGGCAGCTGTCTCAACATCACTGTCACTGCAGTATCCGTATATATTTTCAAATCGGTCAGACAGGATACTGCGTGAGAGGGGTCAGAAACTTGGAGAAGGAACTGTTCAGGCGCTGACTCGTTCCAAAGCACGCGAACTCGCCGCCGTGGCATCAGAAAAACCAATCACAGTGTCAGGAGAGACTGGGTTAGGTCACAGCTTAGGGGCGCAGAGAGAGCCAGCTGATCAGCAAAACGTGGTGTCATCGACAGAGCTAGATCCTGACTTCGACGGAAGGCCAGCTGTTCCGCAACATGAGGCTTTATCAGCGGAGCTAGATCAGGATCTAGAGGGGGGAGACAGCTGACACACCCGCAAGCGAAAAGGGGTCAGTACTGTCGCCGGCCTCGAAAAACTTTGATCGGCTAGTGCACGTAAACAGAGAGTCGCTGGCCGCTGAGCAAGAGAGTGATCCTAGCTTAACTAGATTGCACTTTAGCGCTAAAGAGGGGATCGCCAGGGGCAACGTGACGTTGCATAAGAAAGGGGGCTTGTTGTATCGGCACTACAGGGATAAGAAAGGCAGGATTCTAGATCAGGTGGTCGTTCCTAGAAAATACCGAGAGGATCTTTTGAACCTCTGCCACGGAAACGGGTGGTCTGGTCACCTAGGAATAAACAAAACAAAGGAAAGGTTGCTAATGGAATACTACTGGCCAGGGTGCTTCAAAGATGTGGAGGAATTTGTAAGATCATGTGACACGTGCCAACGCACGGGTAAGCCAGGAGAAAAGTGGAAAGCTCCGCTCAAATTGGTTCCTATAATATCAGAACCATTCCGACGTCTGGTGATAGACACGGTGGGTCCCCCTACCGGCAACTAAGTCGGGTTATAGGTATTTGTTCACCATGCTGTGCCCAGCTACGAAGTTTCCAGAGGCAATCCCTCTGAAGGAGCTCACTTCGACGGAAATCGTAGACGCGCTTCTGTCAGTCTTCACACGAGTCGGCTTTCCGGCAGAAATACAAGCTGATCAAGGATCAATTTTCACGAGCTCGTTGACTACAACGTTTCTGCAAAAGTTTGGGATAAAGTTGATACATAGTTCGGTTTACCATCCTCAATCAAACAGCGTCGAGAGATGGCATTCAGTGTTGAAGCGAGTGTTGCGCGCACTTTGTTATGAGCATAAGGAAGACTGGGAAAGCTGTCTTCCGGCTACTTTGTTCGCTTTGCGTACTGTCCCCCATGAGGCCACGGGGTTCTCGCCAGCAGAGTTAGTGTATGGCAGAACGCTGCGTTCCCCACTTAGGATGTTAAGAGAAATGTGGGAAGAAAAAGGGGAGAGTCAAACAGCGGTAGAATATGTGCTAAAGCTGCTAGAACGACTAAGTAAGACACAAGGGCTTGTCGAAAAGAACATGAACAAGGCTCAAAAGACTGCCAAGCTTTATTACGACAGGAACGCTAGACTCCGAACATTTAGCATCGGTGATCAGGTAATGATTCTCAGACCGTCGCGAAAGAACAAACTGGAAGTACATTGGGACGGGCCAGCCGAAGTGTTGCATAAGCTCTCCGACACTAACTATGCATTGAAGGTGCCAGGTCGAAGGAAGGAGGTGAGAATCTACCATTGTAACCTGATGAAGCCTTACATAGAGCGTCAGGGGGTTGTGAACCTCACCATAAAGGAGCCCGAAGAAATTGAAACAGAGTTCAACGAATGCACAAGGACTTCCGACTCAGAAATTAGCCTTGAAGAGGTTGTAGCTTTCTCTGTAAACGCGAAAGCTCTTGAGCCTGAACAGGTAGAGGAACTAAAGGAACTACTAAGACAGTATCTCGATAGGTTCAGTCATCGGCCGGGTAGAACCGAATTGATAACCCACGAGATAGAACTGACATCAGCTGAACCGGTAAGATCCAAACCATACCGTTTGTCTCCACGACAGAAGGAGATAATGGAGGCTGAGATACGGCGCATGCTGGAGCTGGGGGGTAATCGAGCCCGCTGAAAGTGACTACGCGTCACCACTAATACTTGTAGAAGCCCCAAATAAGGACCCTCGTCCATGTGTAGACTACAGGAAGCTGAATGCTATCACTAGGGATCAATTGTACCCTATCCCAAATATTGAGGAGCGAATCGAAAGGGTCAGCGCTGCTAAATACATTTCCACGCTAGATCTCGTGAGAGGATACTGGCAAGTTCCTCTCTCAGAAAGTGCCAGCCGCTACGC
Source organism: Rhipicephalus appendiculatus (assembly GCA_030522465.1). NCBI lineage: Eukaryota > Metazoa > Arthropoda > Arachnida > Ixodida > Ixodidae > Rhipicephalus > Rhipicephalus appendiculatus. The sequence goes on from JALIZH010012487.1 coordinate 44,205, forward strand.
CGCATTCATTTCACCTGTAGGCACTTTTAGACCTTTGGTTCTTAGCTTCGGGCTGAAGAACGCGCCTTTCAGCTTCTCCAAGTTAATGGACATTGTACTGAAGGATCTGCAGGAGTTCGCACTCCCGTACCTTGACGATGTCGCGATATTTTCAGACAGCTGGGAGGATCACCTAAGGCACCTAGGGGAAGTATTTTCACGATTGAGAGAGGCCGGTTTGACAATGAAGGCTGAAAAATGTAGCTTTGGCTGCTCTCAAGTGACTTACCTAGGCCATGTTGTGGGGCAGGGAACGAGACGGCCGGTCGAAATGAAAACAGATGCGATTGCCGGGTTTTCACAGCCTCGTACAAAGACCGATATTCGGTCATTCCTGGGACTGGTCGGCTACTACCAGCGTTACATCCCCAATTTCTCGCAACTAGCAAGCCCACTTACAGACGCACTGAGAAAAAGGGGAGACAACTAACGTGCAATGGGATGAGGACAAAGAAGCCGCCTTTCGGGGGTCTGAAAACGTGTCTAATTTCCCGACCTGTGCTACGCGCACCGGACTATAGTAGAGAGTTTATAGTTCAGTGCGACGCAAGCGACAGGGGCATGGGCGTTGTGCTTAGTCAAGTTGGTGATGATCAAGAAGAACATCCTATTCTCTATGCCAGCCGCAAACTAACGGTCCGGGAAGAAGCCTATAGTGCTTCCGAAAAGGAGTGTGCCTGTTTGGTTTGGGCAGCCCAGAAGTTGTCATGTTACTTGTACGGAGCGAGGTTCATCTTTGAGACAGACCACTGTCCCTTGACATGGCTCAATCAAATGTCACACAAAAATGGTCGTTTACTCCGATGGAGCCTCACCCTCCAGCAGTACAACTTCGAGGTTCGTTATAAGAAAGGGAAATTGCACAGCAATGCGGATGGTCTGAGCAGACTAATCTAAATCTAAAAAGTGCTGTTTTAAGGAATCAAGGGCCACTTTATTTTGTAGCTTTTATCGTTTTATGAGACCAGAGTGGTTAGTTTTGCTTGTTGTTTTTTCTGTTTGGCATGTCTTCATACATGAATGTTGTAGCTCTGGCGGCACAAAATTCCGTCAAGATTTTAGAGTAGCGTTTTTTTTTTTTGTTTGTGGAGAAGCCTGGGTGGTTTTAAGCGGGTCCAAGGCGCTTGACTGCGGCATGGCATTGTGTTGTGTGGTTTGCTTTGCTGCTGTCGATCATTGTGAGGTGGTTTGGGAGTTTGTTGCGAGTTCGCAGCTGGAGGTTCCAAGTCAGGCCATCATCCCCGTCACCAGCCATTCTCTTCGTGCCCAGCGGTTGTGAGCGCTGGCCAGCCGAGATTTTCCGGGCGGCGGAGGAGCTGTTACGTTTGGCCTTGGAGGTCATCGAGCCAGACGCAATTGTTCGTGAACCTGCCTGCCGGACTGCTTTCTCCCCCAGTATCGGCGCTTAGCCGCGGAGTCACGGAGCCCCGCATTGTCCAGCACGTGTTGTGAACACAGGTCAGGTGGGCCAGGCGGCCTGCTGTGGTCGGGTTATGAGGAACCAGACAGAGGGATTACGAACACCCCTTCCTGGAACCGGGTGGCCCAGCGTGGGACGACGCCGGTGTTGACGTTCTCATGGAGCCAGCACCTTCCTTGAACCGAGTTGCACAGCGTGGGACGACGTCGCTGTTGACGTTCTCAAGAATCCATCACCTAAACGCTGACTTTGCACCCGCAAGTGTCCCCCCGGTCAGCGGCCCTCTCCCTCTCCGGGGTCATCCTTCTTTCCCCCACGCTCCTTCGGGATCAACCTCCTCGCCTGGCGTTACAGGTTCGAGTCTGCGAGGCGTGGGCCGGACACAAGTTTATTGTTTGGTGCGCTTGCGCACCCCATTGAACATCTCGGCCGTGCTCCTCATCAGTGGAGATCCAACTATCTTCTACCTTTTTTGTGGGTGCAACGCTGAGACACGTCAAGGCTCCTGATTCGCGGGAGCTGAGTCACCGCCTTCTTCGGACTTCAGTGTTGACAGACGAGGGGCCATAAAAGCCGAAGACTTTTGTAAAATAATCTCTCTATCATCCTTCCATCATGTAAATAAACCTCCGTTCCTTCTTGTAAGAACGCTCTCCTCACTGGAATGGACGACGGCGGGAGCCAGCTACCCTAACGAGACCCGCCGGACCCCACTCCTTACAATGCCCGTTCGCCGAGTTCGGCGGCCGCCGCTCAAAGGTAGCCGCTATTAAGTACGTCGGACAATTCAGTTATTTGTCCCTTTGTAGTGACCGGACCCCCTCGAAAACTGTGGAATGCGCGACTCCCCACAGCTCGTCTGAAGGCTTGCCGCATAGAGATAAGCAATGTATAATGCCGGATACTAAGAATTTCCCATGTATCCAATTCTCCAAATGGTTTCGTTTTCTTATGTTTGGTCGTCTACTGATGAGTAATGAATTCGTCCATGATTTGAAAATTTTACTTTCCTCCTCATTTTGGATGAAGACATTGAGGTGTTTTCTTGTTTACTCGTTCGTTTGTTATCTTGGTATTTAGAAACGTAGCCGTTAGCGCTTGATTATAGAGCTGTTTAACAGAGATGTAGGCTATATGTTAAAAACATCTGTTTAGCATGCCTTATTTATTTTGCAGTCTGATAGTATGCGCATCAGTGTAAGTTTTTTTTTGTGTGTATGTTGTTATAATTGTGAGTTTGAGTTGCCTTGTTATTTTTTACTTTGTTAAAGCCGGGTTTTTTTTCTTTTTTTTTTTCTTTTTTTTTGCCGAGTGCATTGCCGAGTGCATTGAGCGTTAAGCGAAAGGCTAATTTTGGCGGATGTTCAGAAAGCTTCCGAGTGGCGCCAAGGCATACGATTTAGGGGCACTTAGCGTTGCGTTTGTAGATTTGGGTGCAAAATCAAGTGATCCTCAGCAACTTCGATCGTCTCCAATCTGACCTTGTGTTATTCGAGAATCGCTTGCGAAGCAATTCTGATTGGTTTTAGCAGTGTCACGCACTGACACTTAGCTAAAGCTGCGTCCATACTTCAGTATTCTTCCTCAGACACGTTGGTCGTGATGTTATCATTTTATAAGCTAGCGTAATGTCGAGTAAATGCTTTGTTTTCTGTTGGTCTGGCGGTTTGATCAGCATTTGGCGTGCACTTGCTATGGCCGCAGTGGTTTGGCATTGTGTTTGACTCGTTCGTTTTAGTGATCAGTCGCAGGGCCGAAATAACACCACAAGCGGAAAGAGCGGAGAGGCCTCAGTCGAAAGCGGTCAACCAGCATCCCATCATACGAACTGCGTTTGACAGCTTGAACTCTGGATGCATTGTCTGACGGCGGAGGTGCTGTTATGCCAGAGTTCCTGCCCCTCGTGAAGCACTTCTTCCCACGGGGATATCGGCTATCCGCGGGAATTTCGCCGATCTCTTGTCTCCCTCACCAACTCTATTACGCTACGATTCCGGAGAAGAGCGGTGCTTGCAGGATGGCCCGAGTTTGGCGAAACTCTTGGAATCTTTACGAGCTGTGGCGACACCTCCTTTGGAACGAGCTAACAGTACGAAAAGGTCAAATCCATCCCTCAGCGCGCGCTGCGTTCCATTGGTTACGATGGAACGCGGCGTCACTTCAAGGGCGGTCGACACAGCTGCGTGGTGTCTCCTAAGCGGAGGCATCTTCTTTCATTTGCTTGTCGTTCCACTGAGTGCAGAAGTGCACCCATGCAAGAAATTTGTCACAAACTATTACTAACGATATATTTTAGAGGTACGGGCCGTTTAAGTTCATTTTCAAGCTTTTAATGTCTGCACTAAGTATGCTTCAGAATAATCAGCACCGTGGCCTCTGAGATTGTTCCCGGCCGAGCGCCTCACAACACCGCGGCCGGAGGTAATCGCCGTGCCCGCGTGTGTAATGATCATGGTCGGCCTTTACGTTCTAGCGCGTTGCTCGCCCGGCGTGCGCCCTCTTGGGTCCCTTCCTCATCGTGTGCTCGCTTCCCGAGCACGTGCGCCCGGCTGATTAGCTAACAGGCTAGCCGGTATACCTATAGCTAAATAAGTCAAGACATGGTATGGCCAAGGTAATTGAGGCAAAACATGCTCAGACCGAGCGAATTACATGCTCAGACCGAGCGAATGAAGCCGTGTAAAGCGAAGACCGAGCTAATTAAGACCATGGTAAAAAACGCGATGCTAACAAAGAGCGCGCTAATTAAAACCAAGCTAATTAGGACCTCACTCACGACGATTGTGTTAATTCGGAATATGCTAATTAGGCATGCACTAATTAGGTCCTTAGTGATTAAACCTGAAATAATAAATGTCGTGTAATTGAAACATTTCCAGTTAATACAGAATTATCAATATCATGTTAATTAACACCTAGGTAATTATGCCTCCATAATTGAGACCGATCTGACGCGGTCTTCACTCCGAAGCAGACCGAGCAGACTGAGATGAGCTCCTCTGATGGCACCAACTTTGCACAAGTAGTGCAAGCGCACCAAATTATTTCACATGCAAAGAAGCCGCTGCTTAGCGTCCACCATGAAACGCTTGACAGTCACGCCAGCCATTTGACAGTCACGGGTTGAACTCGGGCCTTCTCAGAATCATCGAGCTTGAAGGAACGAGCATGAAGGATCGACAGATTTCTGTCATTGAGGCAACCTACGGTAGCGTTATTCGAATTTTGCAGTGGTCGTTCTGCTGATGACTGCTTATCGCAAAACGTATTGAGCGCTGGGCGTTATCACGGTCGTGTTTTCCAGGCGACATGACTTGCATTCCACGCTCATAGCACTCTCGTGGCCTTTTCGCTAGCTTGATATACACCAAATTTGGTATTGCGTGACGTGACTGTATGACGAACATAAATGACAAGTGGTAATATGGAAAGCGTGATATGTCATGTGCAACATGACTTGCATACCGCGCTCATGGCACGCTCGCAGCCGTTTCGCTAGCTTGATATACACCAAATTTGGTATTGGGTGACGTGTCGGTATGACAAACATGAATGACAGATCGCAAAATGAAAATCACGAAATCCATGTCATGTACAACATCATTTACATGCCACGCTCATGGCGCGCTCTCGGCCGTTGTGCTAGCTTAATATACACCAAAATTTGTATTGCGTAACGTGACTGTATGACGAACATAAGAGGCAGGTAGTAACATGAAAATCACGACATGCATGTCATGTACAACACGATTTACATGCCACGCTCATGGTGCACTTGCGTCCAGTTCGCTAGCTTGATATACACCAAAATTGGTATGGCGCGACGTGACTGTATGACGAACATAAATGACAGGTCCTGACATGTAAATCATGGCGTGCATGTTATGCACCGCATGATTTGCTCCTTGCTGGCTGCTCCGCATTACATCGATTCCCACAATGCGTGGGATCTGCCGGTTTTTTAATCTGAGCATCGTTGGGTTGCTTTTTATGATTTAAGAGATTTTCGCTTATACAGGCTGCAGAAAAGATGGCGCCGTTGATATAATCCACTGAAATGGCCATTTGGTGCGTGTGCACTTGTGGAACAAAAAAACAAAAAAATCAAAGACAAACAGCACTGTGCGCCTTCCCTCTATTTTCGTCTTAGTTTCTTGCGCGCTTTTTTTTTTTTTTGTGCAAGAAATGAAGACTTGCCCAAAGTATTTTACACATGTAAGTACTGTGCCGTTGTAAATATTTGACGACGATCGCACGGCGTATTTCAAAGCCGGCGGATGCGTTGTCGTGAAAAGTTTTAATCGGCAGCGCACGTTGCACGTTGCGTCATGCCGCTACCAGCGGAACGGAGACGCGACAGCAGCAAACGTCACGTCTCGTCAACACTCAGCGTGACAGCCTAGCGTGTAATCAAGAGGGTTTCAATGCGCTGAGCCGCCCATAAAGGTGAAACTAGTCAACGAAATGCTTCTTCCAACAGCATCCTTGAGGCGCCACATAAAGGGTGCTCTCCTCCTCCGGTCATGAAGCGGGCGCGAACGCTAGCCGATGGGAAAGAATAGGAAAGGGTCGACGGAAAGGGTGGTGAACGGCCGGATCGGACACATTCGACTGGCATCGATAAAAATAGAGGAGGCGCTGGCTCTTGTCGAGGAGCAGTGTTCACGCCGCAAGGCCAGCGAGCGGCTCGATTCACCGATGAGCTTAATCACATAGACTATGCACGCACGCACGATGAACTAGACGGGAATCAATGATGTGCGCAGCATGCGTCAAGAAATTTGCTATACGGCACTTAGAGGTGGATCGACGTTAACTGTAGTAGTTGTGTGCACATCCTGGCTTACCAGAAAGGTCCACTACACTGGCGTCTACTGGTGACTACACTGGGTAACTTATGGTCTCACATAACGTCATCACTCACGTTAGAATAGGGACGTCAGTATTATCCAAATGAAGTGCGCTTTACGGTGCGACGATGATAATGTCATACGTAACTTTCGTTAGTGTATTCCTCCGGGGTCGAGCTACACTTGAATATGGCTTGCTGCAGCATATGAATACAAGTGTAATGTTTATTACTCTGCTATAAAAGTGGAGTAAACATTGGAACCACAAATTGACCCGGCATGACGTCTGTGTCATAGGTTTACGTATGTAATGTATATTGCTTTGTTATAAAATTACATAGCCAGCCCTACAACCCCAAAATAAGTTGCACCGAACTTACGCCTGCATAGTGTCTTTTTCCAAAGCAGTTTCAAGACCTGGCATGGCTCAGTGGTAGAACACCTGATTACCAGGTAGAATGCTTGGGTTTGATTCCTGCTGCGGTCCCGATTTTTATCTTTGCGGTCATCGGGTCTACGGTGCCGATGTCAGTTTCTCTTCAAGCTCTCACAGTTATGTTACTAATCTTGTCCTCGCCGTTCGGGGGGTAGATGTAAACTGTCAATCACCTGTGGCGCGTACCCGCGTACCGTGGCCAGTGGTATACGGGTATGTGCCGCACGTGTATGTAAGAAAGGGTTTGACGACGTACGCGACAGGATTTTCAAGTTCTTCGTGCCCTGACCAGAAAGCCATATTCCTCAAACTGTCCTACCCTCCCATGCCAATTTTGTTCTACACCAAGTTAAAGAGGCGATCACGAGAGCACGCAGACGAAAGCGGCTAGATAGATACGTAGATAGAAACGCTCAAAGTGCCTGCAGTTTGCTTAGAAATGCTTCGCATTTATAGCACTTAAATGCGAAGCATTTCTTAGCGAACTGCAGGCACTTTGAGAGTTTCTATCTATCTATCTATCTATCTATCTATCTATCTGTCTATCTATCTATCTATCTATCTATCTATCTATCTATCTATCTATCTATCTATCTATCTATCTATCTATCTATCTATCTATCTAGCCGCCTATGTCTGGGTGCTCTCGTGATTCCTTAACTTGGTGTAGACCAAATTTAGTATGGGAGGGTAAGAGGGCTTGACGATTATGTATGACTGGTGATGACATGGATAACGTGAAAATCCCGTCGCGCACGCCGTCAAACCCTTTCCTCCAGACACGTGCGGTACATACCCATATACCACGGGACACAGTATGCGGGTATGCGCCACAGGTGATTGACAGCTTATATCTACCCAGGAACGGCGAGAACAGACATTGGTAGTTTCAATGTGAAAGCGTTAAGAAAAATTCCCATCGGCAGCGTTGACCCGACGGATGCGTGCAAAGAATAAATATCAGGGTCCCAGCAGGGATAGAACCCATGCGTTCTACGTGGCAATCAAGTATTCTACCACATAGCCACGCCAAGTCTCAAGAGTTTTTTTATGTAAAGACCCTATGCAGGCGTAATGTTGGTGAAACGTCAATTGTTGTTGCAATGCTGGCTATCTGATTTTTATAAACATTACATATGTACTCCTATGATGCAGGCGTCAAGTCGCGTTAACATCAACTGGATACTTAAGAGTCATCCACTGAAGTTGGTCTGCGTAGCACTATCTAGGGCTACCATTCTCGCAAGTACAAGCGCTACATATCAGCTTACCGCTTCTGGGGTTGGTAATAACCATGTTGCTGTTGGCATCGTTACGCAACTGTAATCAACTGGTTATATAAAACCTATGCGACTGTTCAACATATGTCTGTGCGCACAACATTTGTACAAGATCTTTAGAGTCATTTTGTAACTTCTTGCTTAATAAAAAAATTACACCAGATTCACCTTTCGTCCGCAAGCTTCGCATAATATCGAACCCCATGGTACGTGGTATCCACCGAATTTAAAAAAAAAAGCTACATTTTCATCTCGCATACTTTTCTTTTGACACCACTGAACACAAGGGTGCATATAATTAACTGATGATATTTAACCTTGATTACTAATTAATGATAATAATAAACAATAGAAAGCCAATATATAAAATTGTGACCTATCATCTTATCGTAAATGTATACATTGAAATAACATCTATACTATGCATGTGATTCTACACAGAGAGCTTGCCCCCCATAAGTTTCAAATAAATTGTTCGGTTCGTTATTATTATTTATTACTATTACGTTACTCCGAGATGTCATCGTGACAATTTGCATCACATCTGCAAACTGTTCCTGAGTTTTACCGCGATCGCCATGCACTTTTTCATAAGTTTAGCGACAGGCGATTTTTGTACCCTGTAGGGCTGCGTTCCCGCACTGTCGGATAAGGAAAATTCTTCAGGGAAAAAATTAAGCCAGTGTAATCACGTCAAACTGCAGACACATAAAAATCGTTGTCCTGCTGTGCATGTCACTGGAATGCAATCAGCAAATAAATTGATCGTTGAGCTACAATTAAATTTTAGGAAATCACCCCTCGCATTTTCATTGGATGCACAAAAGTGTCTCGAGAAAAAATCCAATGGGTGGATAAGAACTAATCGCGATGTACAGCCTAAGAACGTTGTCAGTATTAATTGTCTTAAGTGCGATTTGTGAAAAATGAGGTATTGCTTATTAATCAATTTTTAAACAACGCTCCCCATAGAGTTATGCCGAGCACTTCCCCTTAGGGTGAACTTTGTCGCAACAGTCGATGTCTCAGATTGCTGGCGATGATATTTTCACTTGTGCCAGAAGCGAGGCGTCCGAAGCTTACGGCGCAAAAACCAATTCACACTTACGAAAACACGTACAGGTTCTAGAAATTAGGTTTAAAATGCTAATAGCTCGGTCATAAGTTGGAAGCGTGCGCATTTATGACTACACGAAATTCCGCACATCCCCACCACGCACCCACAGGTTTTTTACAAGGATTAAACTTACGAAGACCTCACATGTCGTAAATTTGTATTTGGAACAATGGTCACTTACCCAAGTCTATTACTCGGCCGTGAGCACCTGAAAAATGGTTGCCCTAGTCGCAGCGAAATGCGCTTGTTGCGGAGTCATTCGGCGAACAAAGGACGTATGTGCGATAGTCGCAAAAATGTTCGTTCCAGCTGTCGCACAGCACAGCCCACGTGTCCGAGTTGCTAAGTGGCATTTCCGTTATCGCGGTGCGCACACATATCGAAAGACTTATAAATCACGAACAAAGCAATTAAGAAACGCCGTCACAAAACGGCGTCGCTAGCGCGAGCTGTTCGGACGGTTCAAACAGCGCTCCGCTGGCTCTGCGCATGCACTTCGCCGAACGGTGGCGCCTTCCCGCAGTCTAGCCTTCCCGGCGACCAACGAAGCCAAGCAGCCAGGAGAACTCGTTCTCATAGCCGTGGTGTTACTTCACCCCTGCTTTCTTCTTTAGGCGAGTGTATAGTACCAGCGTTGGTCTGCTCTTGTGTAAACACAGGTTACCACGTCCTTCATAGGTTACTGCGCGAAGGTTACAGTGCCGAATTCGTGCTGGTAACCTATATTGCTTGCACTTTGGGTTTCGTAACCTTGAGACAGCAAAAAAAAAAAAAACTTCCCCATCTCCCGCTAAAGGGAACCATGTGTGGATGCGAAGCAGCGGGGAGATAATTAGCTTGAGCCGGAGGAACGTCGCCGCTCTCGTTTCACGCCAGCGGTCCGGGCGCTCATCGCGGCGCTGCACAGGAGAGAGAATGAGGCGCGCGTGCTCTGTCATTTTCATACCGCGCAACTACCGTGGCGCCCCCCAGTGGAGTATGCAGCTGTCGCACCACCTGTCGTGCGCGCCGCTCCGTAGAGGATTCCTAGAGGAGAGGACGGGGGGGGGGGGGGGGGGACCGTAGGAGAGGAGAGAGAAGGAGGAGGGGGGCGTGCATGCGCTGTGGGGATGTGGGACGCGGGCGCCGCTCCGTAGAGTAGATGATTATATAGGTGATTCTGTTGAGGAATAGGAAGGGGGGTTCGGTGTGCACGATAACTGTCTCTCGAAGAGGACACCTCAACCGATACACACACGGGGAAAGGGGATGAAAAGGAGAAAGAGAGAAGGAAAGACAGAAAAGTAGGGCTTGCGGGGAGGAAGGGCGAGGGGCGCGCTAGACTACGTGCGTGTTGGTTTTAGAGCCGCTCGCCGAGGCCGGCAGCGTCGATGAAGGAGAGAAGGGCGGCAAGGGCATTACGGCGACGATCGCTGTAGCCGGTGGGGAAGAGGATGTCCTCGAGGGTCTCGCAGGGCAGGCCGAGGAGACGGTAGCGGGTTGCGAGCTGCTTCCTTGCACAGTCAGATGTGGGGCACTCGCATAGCAGGTGAAAAAGTGTTTCAACTGCGCCGCAGTCGACGCAAGCTGACGAAGGAGCTCCCCGCAGCCGCTGTTTTCGTTCCCCCGTCCATGCCGAGCCTGTCCGCAGGGAAAAGAGGAGTGCGCGCTCTCGCCGGGAGAAACCAGTCATGGGGAGTAGAGGAGGGGGGGCGTCCATCGGCGACCCGCTCGTCTGGGTGGTCGCGCTGCAATTCTCGGCGAAAATTACAGCGCGCGGAATCGAAGGACTTGGCGTATGGAGTCAATGGGGTCGCGGGAGAATGTGCCTGCTTAGCCAGATCGTCGGCAGCCTCATTTCCCGCGATGCCAACATGGGAGGGAAGCCACTGCAGAACAACATCGCAGCCGTGCTCCTGAACCGACCGCAGGCTGTGCGCAACACGCTGTGAAAGTGGCGGGCCGCGTTCCTCCTTCATGAGTTGTCGCAGAGCTGACCTAGAGTCGCAGTAAATTGCAGCGCTCTTGATGGTAGGCGACTCACTAAGGAGGTCGGCAGCCAGCTGCAAACCCACGAGTTCCGCGGTAGTCGAGGAGGCACAGAAACTGAGGCGGCACTGTAGGGATCTGTCGAGCTCAGGGGCAATGCAGGCGGCCGCACCTGAACGGTCTCGTAGCACAGAGCCATCAGAGAAGACTTGTGTTCTGCCAGCTAGGTCCTCGTGCAACCTCGCCGCAGCCTCCTGAGCGATGGCACTTTGAGGTGTGTTGCGCTTTGAGCGTATGCCCGGCAGCTCGAGGCAAACACGGAGGGGCGCTCGCCGGTGTGGAGGGGGCCAGCGCGCACATGGGGTAGGTTCGCCGACAACGAGACTGTCGTATAGGTCGATGATTCGACCGACTTGAGTATTTGGGACAGCACGAAGTCGGGCGAGTAGAGGACCGGCGCCGGGTGCGCGATGGAGGCGCTCCATATGACCGAGGGCGCGCAGATCCGCTGTGAGCGACGCAGGCCACGCGCGAGTTTCTGCGAGAGTCTCGGCCACACGAGTATGACGAGGGATGCCGTGGCACATTCGGATCACTCGCCGATGATCCCGGTCAATCGCTCGCCACTGTGGGGCCTGAAGGGTGCAGAGAGGGAGAGCGTAGTGCACTACGGAGAGGGCCATTGCCTCGTATATGGTGCACGCGAAGGTGGGACGGCATCCGTTGCCGCGGGCGAGGAGTCGACGGACACAAGACTCAACGCGGCAAGCATCCTGCCGAATGCGCCGCACCGCGGGGAACCACCATAGACGATTGTCAATGGTTAGCCCGAGGTATCGGACACTCTTTTGCCAAGAGATCGGCACACCGTCGAGCTGAAGGCACGGGAGGTGGCGGCGGGCTGCAGCACGAGGGTGGACAACGAGGGCCTCGGTTTTCGTTGCCGAAATTGCGAGGCCAATGTCACTAATAAGCTTCTCCACGCACTGCAGAGCCATCTGCATCCGCCCGCGGACCTCGGAGCACATCAGGGTAGGACCGCGCACGTAAAGGGCGATGTCGTCCGCGTAAACAACAGCGCGCACTGGGAGAATTGCCGTTTCAGGGAGACACTTCACAAGTGGTGCAAGCACCAAGTTGAAAAGAAATGGGCTGAGAACACTGCCCTGCGGCACACCAGTGTGGACGGGACGCGGTGAACTGGTCGCCCCTCCAACGCGCACGGCAAACGTCCGGTCTGCAAGGAAGGCCCGAACATAATCGAGAAGCCGGCCCTCGACGCCAAGGGAGCGCACTGCACCGACGATGGAAGCATGGGGCAGCGAGTCGAACGCCGACTGGACATCGAGAAGCAAGAGGATGGCCATCTCCTTGTCGTGGAGAGCCTGCTCAAGTGTGCTCACGACGGCTGCAAGGCAATCGGCTGTCGCACGATGAGGTCTGAAACCGCACTGCTCGGGGGCAAAAACATTGCGCGCATCCGCAATCCAGTGCAATCGATGAAGGGCCATTTTCTCCATTGTTTTTCCAGCCACTGAGGTGAGAGAAATGGGCCGATAAGATTTGATCGCACGAGGAGACTTGCCTCGCTTGAGGACTGGAATGACAGTTGCCGTGCGCCACTGGTCAGGAAGGGATCCACTTGCGAACACCCGGTTATAGGCCTCCAGCAGGATGGGGCGCTTGGAAGCGTCGAGATTACGCAAGAGCTGATGGGTTATTCCATCTGGGCCAGGTGCGCTGCGATTTCGCTTTCGCAAGAGAACATGCTCGAGCTCGCAGAGGGTGAAATCCCCTTCGCAGAGCGAGCGGATGTCTGCGGCGAGAGTCGGCTCAGGGGGGAGGGAGGGGCGGTGCAGTGTAGCTCGTGGCGCGTGCAACTGCACCCGGGCCAGCGGAAGCAGTAGGCACGAAGGAGGAGGCAATCAGCTCGGCAAGGTCCATTTCTGAAATACCGCGCCCCACAGCGATGGCCAGCACAGGGTAGCGCGGAACCTTGGGGTTAAGCATCGCACGCATCATGCGCCAGCCGCGGCCACGGCGACGTGGCTCCTTTAGTGATGAGCAGACGCCCGTCCAGCTGCGGTCACGAAGCTGCTCAGCGTGACGTCGGCACACCGCGTCGAGTCTGTTGTACAGTGTCCAGGGATTGGTGGCGGTGGAGCGCAGCGCCTGTCTTTGAGCGCGGCGGCGGACTGCGCGAAGGTTTAGAAGCTTCACGTCCGGGCAGGGTGTCCCCGCAGGCACGACACAGCGGGTCGTAGCTCGCTCTGCGCACTCCGCGATACGCGGAAAGAAGTCATCAGAGGACTGAACACTCGCGCACAATTCGCGGAAGAGAGGCCAGCGGACGACACTGTAACTTCGTACAACACCACGGCTGGGATGACTTGGTGACAGCGTGATCGGGAAGTGGTCCGAGCCGCCCGTGTCTGGTTCGCGCTTCCATTCATAGGAACAACGCTCCGACACGAGGGCCAGGTCAATCACCACGGCGGCCTAATTGATGATTCCCAGATTAGAGAAAGGGGGGTGATGATTCCCAGAATAGAGAAAGGGGGTGATCGTAGGAGAGGATAGGGGGAGGGGACGCGCATGCGCTGTGGGGTGTGTGGGACGCGGGGGCCGCTCCATAAAGTAGAGGATTCCTAGAGGAGAGAAAGGGGGCGAGCGTAGGAGAGGAGAGAGAGAGAGAGGTAGAGGGGACGCGCATGCGCTTTGGTGGTGTGGGACGCGGGAAGGAGGGACGGACTAAGCCCCCCTCCAAACACATGCAAGCAAGATCAAGGAATGGGGTCAACCTAGGTGACAGACACCACCTGCCTAGCCATTGCTAAGCAGCGTCTCTGTGCTCTCGGCCATGACTCTGATGAATGTGGTAGTGGTTGACGGCCTTCATATTAGGTACTACAGTGTTCTGGTTCGCATAATGGGTGCTTCCCTACTTCATGAAAGTGGCCGGACGCGGGACGCGGGAGGGACGCGGGAGGGACGCAGGACGCGGGACGGACATAGCCCCGAGCATAAGATGCTTCACATCTAAAAAAAACATGGCTGATCCCTCCGTCATAGGAATCGGTATAACACGAAAGTGAAAAGTGTCTTCACAGAAATAGTGCTTATTGTGTAGTGATAATGAGAGTTCGTGCAACATCTATTGCTGTTTTACAGCTATAGCACCGTTGGACGTGGATACACCCACGTCGACGCCTAGTGGGACATCCCCATCGCGACGACTAACGCCCATGATCATGATTGAACCGCTGTGGTAGTTAAACTTTTTAACCTATACCTGGACACAGCGACGAATCGCGCGCAAAGATGACATCAACAAGCACGTAATTCAACAAGCACGTAATAAACACTGGTACTGTGCACTTCTTCAAAGCGTCGTCATTGAAGGACAGAAACGGCACTGCGTGCGCACCCGAAGGATGCGGTAAACTACGCCTGTACTCCTGCATACAGTACCACACTGCACTTCAGCAACACGGGAGGCAGAGCTTGAGCCGCGAAAGTGCGCAGGCGTTCCGCGTCCCGCTGGCCTCCGTCTCGCTCCACCAAGGCACCACATTCGTCCGTCGACATCATTGCCTTTCTGCACCGCTTACTGCAGCAGTTTTATTAGTCGGTGCTATCGCACTCAAAGTAGTCGGCGGCGAAACACCGTTGGTGCATGTGGAAGCGCACTACTCCGACAACGAGCCGTTACACGCTAACACGAAGCGAAAGGCAAAGAGCATAACTAGAGTGACACACAACTACGTCTAGGGCGAATCCCCGATGCTACCGCGGCCAGTATTGTTGCTGCTATCGAGACGCTTTCACCATGACCTCCGAGATTGCGCACAGACGTGCAATCTCGGACGCCATGCTTTAACTGCGTCGTCGACGAATCGTTCTCTATCGGTGCTAGTGTCATGCCGCATTACTTCTCTTAATCGCTCACAGACGGCGGCACCGCCCGCCGCCGCCAACAGAGAGCACCGAGCGAGAGAGATTGTGTGAGAGATATGAGGCGCATTGGTAGTATGTCCTCCGTCTGCTTGGTAGAGCTTCGGGCGCTTACCGTCGCGGGCTGAGGAGTCACAGGTTCGATTCCGGGTGGGGGGAACATTTTTCTAAAAGCTTTATCTTTCTCATTTGGTGGCGTCCATTTTATGAACGTCATATTCGTGACGGAAATACGTCACTAAAGTCTTGGTGGACCCTGGCATAAAACACTTTCGTGTTAAAAAAAAATTGCCACAACATAAAAACAAACGAGAAACGAGTGGTAACTTTTGCGTCAACAGGCAGACACAAGAGACCCAGAACAAAAGTGCCTTTATTGTTGTAGCGTCTTGTCATTCATAAGTAATGCCGGCCTCATCAATTGCTAGACCAGCTACACAATTCCAATACACCTCCGGTCCTGTGAAGGAACACAGAAAAAAAAAATTCCCCATCTCCCTTTAAAGGGAACCATGTGTGGATGGGAAACAGCGGGGAGATAATTAGCTTGAGCGGGAGGAACGTCACTGCTCTCATTTCACGGCAGCGGTCCGGGCGCTCATCGCGGCGCTGCACAGGAGAGAGAATGAGGCGCGCGCGGTCCGTCATTTTCATACCGCGGAACTACCGTGGCGCCCCCCAGCGGAGTATGCAGCTGTCACACCACCTGTGATGCCCGCCGCTGCGTAGAGGATTCCTAGAGGAAAAGACGGGGGGGGGGACCATAGGAGAGGAGAGAGAGGGGGGAGGGGACGTGCATGCGCTGTGGGGGTGTGGGACGCGGGAGCCGCTCCGTAGAGTAGAGGATTCCTAGAGGAGAGAGGGGGGAAAGGACGCGCATGCGCTGTGGGGATCTGGGACGCCGGAGCCGCTCCGTAGAGTAGAGGATTCATATAGAAGAGAGGGGGGAGAGGACGCGCATGCGCTGTGGGACGCGGGCGCCGCTCCGTAGAGTAGATGATTCCTAGAGGAGAGAAAGGGGGTGAGCGTAGGAGAGGGGACGCGGGGGGAGGCTCCGTAGAATAGAGGATTCCTGGAGGAGAGAAAGGGGTGAGCGTAGGGGACAGAGGGGGGAGGGGACGCGCATGCGCTGTGGGACGCGGGACGGGCTAAGCCCCCTCCAAACACATGCAAGCAAGATCAAGGAATGGGGTCAACCTGGGCGACAGACACCACCTGCCTAGCCATTACTAAGCAGCCTCTCTGTGCTCTCGGCCATGACTATGATGATTGTAGTAGGGTTGACGGCCTTCATATTACTACAGTGTTCTGGTTCGCATAATGGGTGCTTCCCTACTTCATGAAAGTGGCCGGACGCGGGACGGGGGGACGCGGGAGGGACGGACAGAGCCCCGAGCATAAGATGCTTCGCATCTAAAAAACAATATGAATTTCAGGAATTTGCTGAAAGTCTCTTCCGTAGGCGAAACGAGCGGGCCCTTTTCTAGACTGCACTACGGCGAACACCAGTCTCTTCGCTGATGGGTGGCTGGTCGTCCTCGACCGCTGAGCCTAAGGGTCCTGTTGCAACAGGGAGTTCCGAAGGAGTCCCTGACATCTGATCGGCTTTCGGTGCGGATTATAAAGACCACGGAGCGGCTGGCTTTGGTCCTGGTGATAAATCAGAGTGGCCATTGTCCTGTCGCCGTCCCCTTTGTGGCTCGTCCGAGTGAGGAGCGCACCGCACGTTCTCCGGCTGCGCTGCTGCGGCATCTTCCCAGTCGTTGTCATATGTAGTATGACGTTCGCTAAAATCCTCTTGAGTCTTTAGCAAGTTTTGGCGATTTCGACGAAGGCGGCCTCCTTCTTCCGTGCAGACTTGATAGCATCGAGGTGCGAGCGGTTTTTCGAAGCACGCTTTTGTAATCCAGCTGTTTTTTCCTACAATTATTACTTGATCACCTTCGTTGAGTGGTGGAAGTGGATGCTTTGATCGGCTTGCTTGTGTGTGCTTCTTGACCTCAGGAGCCTGGCATTCAGCAAAATGCGGCAGTCGTCCCCCTCAGCTTTCTGCCCATAAGCAGCTCACACGGTGCTCTCCCATCTTCCAGTGGTGCCATCCTGTAATTCAGAAAACCAATCCATAAATCTTCTTTGGCAAACAATGTCTTCTTGAGCAGACGCTTCATTACTTGCACTCCCTTCTCTGCCAGACCGTTTGAACGAGGGAACCCCGAACTTGAGATTATGTGTCTGAAGTCACACTTTCTGGCGAAGGAACGAAATTCGTGTGAAACAAACTGTGGTCCGCCATCTGTGCATACTTCGAGTGGAATTCCATGGCGCGCAAAGATTAGTCCAAGTTGATCAATTACATGGCAGCTCGTTGTTTGTGAAAGGAGCTGCAGTTCGGTGTTGTTGGAGTACGCGTCATATGGAGAAAGATATGTTTTCCCGGCGTGTTGAAAGATGCGAAACAGACGAGCGCTAAGAAACGGGAACATAGACAAGAGGCACACAGGACAGGCGCTCAACTTCAACTCAGGTTTATTGAGCAGACATGAACATTTATACCAGCAACCAGCCAACGCGATAACGTTAGTATGTCAGCCATCCCGACAACAAAAGTGTCACACCCACACCAGAAACACCGCGTCATGCCGCGTACCTATGCGTAATCAGCTTCCTGCCGCGCAAAGGCGATAGAAAACTTCCGAGATTAAGGCACCACGACACATTTGCGCAATGACTAAAATTCCAGAGAAGCGCCATAAAAAATATAAACTAGCCATCAAAGGAAAAGAAAATTTATATTTTTTATGGCGCTTCTCTCGAATTTTAGGATTTAGTCATTGCGCATGCTTCTTCTAGCTTTGCTCAGTGCAAATGTGTCGTGGTGCCTTAATCTCGGAAGTTTTCTATCGCCTTTGCGCGGCAGGAAGCTGATTACGCATAGGTACGCGGCATGATGCGCTGTTTCTGGTGTGGGTGCGACACTTTTGTTGTCGGGATGGCTGACATATTAACGTTACCGCGTTGGCTGGTTGCTGGTATAAATTTTCATGTGTGCTCAATAAACCTCAGTTGAAGTTGAGCGCCTGTGCCTCTTGTCTATGTCCCCGTTTCTTAGCGCTCGTCTGTTTCGCATCAAGTATGAACCAACTTGCCCAAGCACACATCGTGTTGAAAGAGGTCAACTCCTACACGGGCCCAAGGTAGAGAAGGGGGATGACCCGTTGGCAACTGCGGTTCATCAGGTTGCCGGTATGCAAATCGTCGGCATGTTGGACATTTCGATACCATTTCTGCTATTTGCGCTACCATGCCGGGATAGAACATTAGTAGCATTGCCATTCCTTTGCATTTCACTATCCCCAAGTGCCCTTCATGAACTCGTTGTAGCATCGTTTTTCTCAGCTTCTTTGGAATTACGACTTTTCATCCTCGCAGGAGTACGCCGCTAACGCATGTTTGCTCCGCTTCGAAAGGTGATAAAGGCCCTGTAACTTTGCGGCCACTTTCCAAAGCCTCTATCACTTGTCTGAGGTCGATGTCTGCCTTGGATTCTTCTGCCAGGCAGTCGATCATCGCTGGGCTGGCGAGGGTATTCAACACTGAGGTTGCATGGATTGTGACGTCATCAGCATCATATTCACTGGTGCTCTCGTCGCTGCCTGCTATCCTGGACAATGCGTCAGCCAACCGCAAGTCCTTTCCAGGAACGTACTGCAGCGAAATGTCAAATGGCATTAAACGCAAAAAAAAAAAACGCTGTAGACGAAGCGGCATGTCGCACAAGTTCTCTTGGGCAACTGCAAGCAGAGGTCGCTGATCTGTGTCGACTGTCGTATGGAAGCCAAAGTGGGGCCATGGACCACGACAAGCCTTGCTGGCTTTTTGTTCATGGTCTTCAACATTGTATTTACAAATGTTCAAATAAAATTTGATTTGATTTGATTTGAAAATCACGGAACCTTTCACACGCATATGTTATTCCAAGCGTTTCCTTTTCTATTTGGGCGTGTCTAGACTCCGCGTCTGATAACGACCATGAAGCGTAGTCAACTGTACGCCAGTTCTTGCCATGCAGTTGTAGAAGGGCTGCGCCTAGCGCCAAACTAGACGAGTTTGCTGTTATTTTCGACGGTCCTGACGGATCGAATACTGCGAGCACAGGCGCAGTTGTTAAGAGGTCACACAATTCTTTCCACTCTTTATCATGCTCACTCATCCAGTCAAACATATGATCACGTTTTAGCAATGCGCGCAGGTTTCGCGTCCTTTCTGACAAGTTTGGTATGAACCTGCCGGAATAATTTACAGCGCCTAGCAGCTTCTGCACTCCTTGCTTCGACGTAGGTAGTGGCATGTTCTCAACGCATTCGACCAGCTGTGCGTCTGGTTTGATGCCATCTTTAGAAATCAGGTCACCCAGAAACTGCACTTCCTCAACGCCAAAAACGCATTTTTCACGATTGAAGGTCAGGCCAACTGCCTGCGCTGCATTTAGAACACCCCGGAGACTCCTGTCATGCTCTTCCTGCGTTCTGCCCCACACAAGTACATCGTGAATGTAGACGCGCGTTCCATCTAGGCCATCAAACACGTTATTCCTTGCCTTCTGAAACACTTCACTTACCATTTGAACTCTAAACGGGAGCCTAAGAAAACGTTAGCGTCCGTGTGGTGTGCCGAATGTGCAAACTTTTGGTGACACCTTGTCAAGCGGAATCTGGTAAAATCCACAGTTAGCGTCTAGTTTGCTGAACACTTTGGCTCCCGCCAGCTCCGACTCTATTTCATCTCGGGATGGGAGCTGATAGTGTTCCCGTTTTATGCAACTATTAACATGCCGAGGGTCCATGCAAATGTGCAAACCACCGTTCTTGTTTAGAACAACGACCAGAGGACTTACCCAGTCAGAGGGCTCCACTACCTTTTTCAGTGACGCAGTGTCGTTCCATGCGTGCAAGCTCAGCCCGCATTGGCTCTCGAATGGAGTGAAGAACTCGACGCGCTGGCAACGCAACTGGCGTCGACCCTTCTTCGAGGCGTAGGCTGCAGGTTTCCTTCAAGCATCCCAGCCCGGAAAACAGCTGTGGAAATTTGCTGACAATCCTGGGCTCCAGATGCCCTTGAACCTGCAGGCACTGTGTCCTTGAGATCAGACCGAAGCGTTCACAAGTGTCCAGCCCCAAGAGTGCTTGCTTGCTTTTCTTAACGACGAAAAAGCCTTTTCACTCCTCGATTTCGCCGGTTCTTAGCGGCAAAGTGAGGACTCCAAAATGCTTGATTACAACACCATCGTATCCTGTCAATACCGTTGCTGAAGGTCGAGTTGTCGCTGTCTTGCCGAGCTTGAGAACCAGAGAGTGGGGAAGAAGGTTGGCCTACGCGCCTGTGTCCACCTTTAGCTTTGCGTCATGGTTGGCCAGCTTTGTGACGACTACCCATTCCGAGTTTGTCGATACGTCGTTGACGCTCAGCACTAGAACTTGAAACTCGTCATCGGATTCCTCGGTTTGTTTTTGTGGCGTGTTATGATAGTCAACTTGCTGAATGCTCTTTCGCGCCTTGCAGCAAGCTGCGAAATGATTCTTTTTGTGGCAGACGCCGCATGCCTTGCCCCATGCAGGGCACGTCCCTGGTGGATGCTTTCGCCCACAGTACAGGCATTCCTTCTTTGGCGAGCTCTTTGGTTCACGTTGTTTTTTTCCGTACGGCGTTGAGCTGGGCTTGGCTGTGCTCCCAAGCTTGGTTTTAACTCTCAACAATTTCAGCCGTTTTACCGTACTGGATTGCTTTTTCCATCTTGAGGTCCCGCTCTCGCAGAAGTCTCGCTCCCAATTTGCTGTCTATCGTGCCGCACACCAGTTGGTCTCAAAGATTCAATTTTTCAGCTCTCCAAAATTGCAGTACTGTGACTTAAGCTGCACATCCCTAATAAAACCGGCAGGCCTGCGCGGAACGCGCAGCACAGTCACAGCGAAAGCTGGAAGAGCGGCCTTTCTAGAGCTTTTTTAAACTCTCTTGGGGGGAACTACTACAAGCACACTTGCATGGTACCCACTACGCCATTAGTCATCATAATTATTGTGTAGTGGGGAAGCGTCCACTATGCCATTATTCATCCTTCTTCGGAAAAGTGCAGTACCCGCTACACACTTCTAACGCACTATGTGCACTTTGTTGATGCTGTGGCTGACAGCGATGAAGAATTATGCCGGAGGCTTCTGTAATGGGTTGGAGCGTTGAACGAACCACTCGTTAAGGAATTCGCATTGTGTGACGGCTGGCTGTTACTTTCCTGTTCTAAAACGCTTTACAGCACATGTTAACGCGATTCCTTACCCGACATGAAGCATGCATAGGGTCAGTTTGCAACGCAGTTTCAGGCACCGGCGTAGCTCAGTGGTAGAGTGCTGGGCTGCCACGCAGAGGGCCCGGGTTCGATTCCCATTCCGCCATGGGCGTTTTTTATTTAGTTTTTTTTTTCTTATTTCGCACGATAGTGGTTGCGGACACCGGCGGCGGCGGCGGACAACTACGGCGCAAAAACGGCCCTTGTTGTGATCTCATAACAGCTTTCGCTGTAAAAATTGCTCAAATGGCTCGTCCTCAAGCTGCAGGCGTGTTCTAAAGACATAGCGTTCGTATGTTTCATTCCGCTTCGGGCTACAGTATTCCTCAAACTTCTGCACAATTACATCGTAGTCCTCGCGTTGCTGATTCGTCAGTTGAAAGGTGTTAAAAATATCGATTGCTTCCTGACCTGCAACGTGAAGGAAGATTGCTGCTTTCTGGGCCTGTGTCCGTTCTGGTGTCGTTGATGTGGCCTTGAAGTATAGCTCCATTCGTTGACGAAATTTTGTCCAGTTTTCTGCAGGAGCTTCGGAGAGCACCAAACGCTCGGGCGGTGGCAACACTTCCATGGTGGCGTGTAAGCTGGCGGGACGCTGGGCGCGTATTTCTGACACCATGCGTCGACAGGCAGACCCAAGAGACCCAGAACAAAAGGGCTTTTATTGGTGTAGCGTCTTGTCTTCTATGAGTAATGCCGGCCTCATGGTTGCTAGAGCAGCTACACAATTCCGATACAACTTTTATTTCAGAAGTTACTCACACCCAAAAGTGACATTATATGTTACTGTGTTTAGAATGTACACACAGCACGAGTCGCGGTGGTTCGACATGAGCGTCCTCAAGAGGGTGACCCCTCAAGTCTCTATCCTTATCTGCACTCACCCTGATGTCATCAGATATGATTGGCTCCAAATATTGCTTGTGCAGAGGGAGTTCGATGGCGACTACCGGAGAATAAATGAGGAAAGCACAAGTCCCTTCGAGCTCTGACACATGTCGCAGCCCACTGTGATCTCGTAATACATTCCTGTGGGTGCCAACTGTATCTAAACTTAATGACTGGGAGCTGTAGCAGCAATGAATGTGAGAACAGTGACGACAACTTTTCGGTTTCACGCGATATTTATTTTCAACTACTGGTTACCAAAGTTTTCTACACTCCTTTATATGAAATATGCATTCGATGCTTTTCAGCCGTGATGGATTTGTAGACCTTGTGAAAGTAAGATCGGAGGAAAAAATAATTGTGATACTTCTTTCATGGCAATCGTTTTCAACATGAAAGTAAAACTAACTCCATAGAAGTAGTTGCAGCTGTGTTATACGTCAACAAATACCATTTTCACAATGTGTTTTGCTTTTGGGCCGGCATGGCAAACTTATGGTGAATTCCAGAGGTAAAACAGCAGCACTCAAAAGCACGCTGAAAGTGCTCGCTTCGCAGCTGGCGTCTTTCAGTGGTCGAACAGAAGTAGGAGCACTGTTAACCAGTGGCAGAGCGAGAGCGCTTTTGCTGCGACGAGAGTGGACAGGAGCAGTTTGTAGTGCTCTCGCCTCAAAAGCGGAGTAGACGCAGTACAACGAGAGCCACGTGACTTTTAAACGTCTCATTCTCCGGTTTTTTTTTCTTTTAATTTTGCATCAGCCGGCGAGCGCAGCGGCAATGGTAGCAACCATGTGTAGTTTGACACCACGGTTGTTGGCCGTACTGGCGCCATTTCTGCGGGTATAGCGACAATGACGGCTACGAAGAGTACGCAGCTACGTTTGCTGGATGCGTCATTGCACAAACGTACCATGTAACTGCGAATTAACATGATAGCGATCATGCGACTTACATATTTCAAGCGTATTTTGCTGCTGCCTCTCTGAGAAAACCGGCGCTTCGAATGTTACGATCACATGCTACATCGCTCCCCACTCGTCAACCTCTCGCTTGCTCTCATGAAGCCTATCGCATTCCTGTGGCAGATCGAGTGGCCCTGCTCTCAGTGCCCAGCCCCCTACTCCTCACCAGTGTTGCCATCGCTGGGCGTCCGAACTCCGCTAAAAAGCAGTAAGAAATCCGCCAGATTCCACTAGATTCTAAAATATATCCGCTAAATTTCCCGCTAAGACCTATTTTACTTAAAAAACAGTGAAATTTCGCATGATAAAAACATTTCTCATCCTTAAAAGCTCCCCAAAACTATGAGAGCTTAAATAACATATGAAAGAGTCTTTCAAAGAGTGCAACCAGAATACGTACTAGAGGCTTCAGTGCTGCGGTTGTCGTGAACCTCATCACAGATGAGGTTAAAAGCAATAATTGTTTACATTGATGACAAAAATAAAACCACACGTCACTGCAAAGCACATCGAGGTCTTCGTCACCACTGTGTCGTCCGACACCACAGGACCACTGGTACTTGTTGATGGACCAGAAAGGTGACTTGGTTGCACATACGTTGCAGATGTCCCGAATGCACGAAAAACCGCCACAGGCTTAATAGGGTGCTTTTGCTGAACTGGTGGTGAATTTTTTCGATTGTTTCAATGGGCACTGCCTTTGCTTCCAGCACATGAAGCAATGACTCCTTCACGACGTACAAAGTGTTTTCGACCGATAAATGGGATGTCTTCTGGAGAACTGTGATGTTGTCGGGACGTCGCTGTCTGATTCGATTTACTAGCTTGGTAATAAACCTTATGCAACCTTCAGGCATCACAGCTTCATCTGCGAGAGAGAACCCGCCGGTCTCTCAGCCTTCACGTTGTGAACGTACGCCTCAAAGAGGCACCCCAGATATGGCTTGGGGTTCAAATGGTCCTGAAGTCTTGACGTCCACCTGCTCAGTCGGAATTACGACTTTTTGAACCAAGCTCGAAAGCAAAGTCGCGAGGTCTTTCAGCATCTTCGATCCATGTCTTTCACCTCGAATGCCTTGTTAATTTTCTGAACATCGGTCAGAATAGGTCTCAAGAAAGCAGCTATCGCAGATTGATCTGGTTTTCGTACATGCCATACAGCACCTCTGCCGCATAGCTCTGTAATGTGCGCCTCGCCAACTCGAAATGCTTCTTCCATTCTGTCCACTGGTGTACTATCCTGGATACACCCATTTAGAGGGATACATCCAAGCCGAGTCCACGGCCTAGGTGCATCACAGCTAGCTCATCCGTTTTGTCCTACCTAGAAAGCAATAGCCGCTTTGAAGCCTCAGGATTTGTGTGTCTCAGATTGGCGCAGCAAGCGACCAGGAGCCCTCCGACCCTACTGAAGTTAAACAATTTCTACATTTTTAGAAGGCACGGAAATCGTTTTCTGCAGGACGATTTTGAATCGGTGTGCTGCGTGAGGCATCCGCCAGAAATCCGCCATGTATAAAAATAGCCCGTCAAAAAAACCCGCCAGCCGCTAGACAAATTTCTTTCCCGTCAGAATGAAATAAAATCCGCCAGATTTAGCGGAAAATCCGCTAAATTGGCATCACTGCTCCTCACTGCACGATGCCCCTACTCCTGTTTTCTCAATCGAATTCGCCATTGGACTTGGAGACACCCATGTAGACACCCACTTCCTCATTTCCGCCGAGCATTTAGGGGCGATTCTAGTCTCTTTGGCAGACCGGTATGTTGCGACAGGCTCATATTAGGGGCTTTTAGCTTCTACGTAAACATCTTTACCGTGTTACCGGATACCGGAAGGAATCAGCGCATGCGCGGGTCTTTACGGAACGTAAACTTTTACGGAACGTAAACTACTCGCCGGATAGGCTTTACGTTTTCGGCCCTATCTCGCAAATCCACCTTCGTTCGTGGCTACTCGCGATATCCGCTTTGAGGAGACTCCAGCCGCCGAGTCTAAGCCGAAGTGCGAGCGATCATTAATTGTTTCAGCAGGATTGCCGAAGCTAGTGTGACCTAACATGGCTAACATGCCGAAGCCGTAAACGTTAGAGGCCTAAAGCCCTTGACATGCTGGATATGTGGCGCCATCTAGCGGGGCTAAGATGAACCAGGCAACCACAGAATTGGTATTGCAGAAACATCGTGCATTCTACTTGTGATGTAAATGCCTTACAGCGGCATAACTACGAATGAGTTACCTTTTGAATCATTTTTTCCCTCAAAAACACTAGCCGAAAACAAACGTGTCCATGACTGTGGTTGCACAAATCGTCACAAGATGCCTACACCATCGTCCGGCAACCCGGTATTTTGACACTACCTCGCGTAGATTGGGATACTTTACACGCTAAAAAACTCTTTTATGATTTTGCCACAGTGGTGAATCGATCTTATCCAAATTAAATATAGTTTAAATGCAGTCATCATCACAATTTAGTGGTTCGCGCAAACGTAAAGGTATACGTTTACGTAAGTACGTAAACGTTTACGTATGGGAGCTAGAACTTTCCTAAAACATGCGTTCCGGTAACACGGTAAACGTAATCCGGTATACACACAAGCTAAAAGTCCCTATTAACCAACGCAAGAGGCATTGTTTGTGAAAGAGTTGAAAGAGTTGAAAAGCGTGAAAGAGTTGTGCTTCCCGCTCAAGAGTGTCTCACTTGTCCGACGCAGTCATTACTTCGCCGCGCCTCGCCCATGCAATCCTTTAACATGGACTACGCCGAAGCGTAGTCTAAGAATACTTAGTATCCACATTGGCAGGTACGGCACCGTTCCTAGGGTACGGCGCCTCTCGCTCTCGTCTTATCGAGGCGAGCCAGCTGCGCGTTAACTTCTTCCTTCCGGCGTTCGTTGAATTAAAACTTAATACAGGCGTCCGCATGACTCAGCCTAAAGTCAAGTGACCACCTGCGTACCTCGTGGCACGAGGCGTGCGAGATGCTTAGGGGCGTTCACGTGACTCAAAGAATAAAAAAAAATTGGCCGCGTATCTGCGTGCTTCGCTGCAAATGTCGTCGAAAGACGATAGTCTTGTGCCGACTGCACTGCATGAGCGGCATGAGTACCACAATTTAATAGCTGGGCTAGCCGCTGGGCTCGTTTTTCGGACGTTTTCCGGGCGCGCTTAGACGGACGCCGGCGTTTCTCCGCTGAAATTTGGTCGTCGGTCTCTTCTCTGCGTTCTCTGATCATGTCTTGTAGAGTGGGTCGTATTTCATCAAGCGGCCATATATGTTTTGCCTTGCCTGAGACAGCGCTCTTCTACGATGAATCAGCCGCATCTGGCTGGCATTGATAAAACAGAAGAGGACGCCATCTACAGCGCTACCGGGGAACATCGGCTTGTGTTGATGTTCCCCGGTAGCGCTGTAGATGGCGCTACCGTGTAGACCACAGCCAGCCACAGCGTCGAAGTTAAATCACTGGGCGGAGACTTGTTTTGTACACAGCAGCGCCGCGTAATAAACACTAGGATCTTTATAATTACGTATCTATAGATTTTGTTTTAAAGGAACACTGTGAATAGTACTAAGGTATTGATGTTGTGCCTCAGGTATGCGTAATATTTGATTTTTAATTGCCCACGCTCACCCGTATGAACACTTGCTCCTTGGTCAAGATTGGAGGTCGTAAGGCAGGTGGTTAAAGTTTGGCCAGCTAGCTGAATCGTGTGACGTGCCGACAAACAGACAAACAGACAGACAGATAGACGGACAGACCAAAATTTTTCCGTTTAGGTATCCCAAGAAAGACTATCGTCTTTAAAATTCCTTTCGCGGCTGCGGGCACTACTGAGGATCAGCTGCGTCGACGTCGCTGCCGCTGGGAGGCGGCACTCACCAGCGACAAGCTTTCCGACCAGCTTTGGGCCGTCCGCCAAGCCGAAGATGCCGCCCGGGTCCAAGGACTTCCCGCCGTCATCTGAGGCACCGCCATCATTGACTGAGAGTGGGACGGAACAGGGGGGCAATCCCCTTTTCCCCCCCGCCTCGCCCGAAGAAACCGGACTTCAAATAAAGTTTATTCATTCATTCCTTCGCGTGATATAAAGTGTACGGTAATGTAGACACACCGGATGGATATCGCCCTCAAGTCGCATTAAGCAAACGCACCCTACGAGTTTTAGATGCGAAGCATCTTATGCTCGGGGCTATGTCCGTCCCTCCCGCGTCCCGCGTCCGGCAACTTTCATGAAATGGGGAAGCACCCATTATGCGAACCAGAACACTGTAGTAATATGAAGGCCGTCAACCACTACCACAGTCATCAGAGTCATGGCCGAGAGCACAGAGAGGCTGCTTAGCAATGGCTAGGCAGGTGGTGCCTGTCGCCCAGGTTGACCCCAGTCCTTGATCTTGCTGAGGAGGAGGAGAGGTTGAGGAAAGGAAAAGACGCAATTTCTGCTACCCTAAATGTGAGCACGTCTCAGCGTCTGTAGGAGAAAGAGAAGAGGGAAATGAAGAAGGAAAGAGGACAGAAGACGAAGATGAGAGCGGCACACGGTGGATGGCTTCTGCAGCCAGTAGTCCAGTCCAATGCCTCCAAGGAAGTGAACAACCGCCTTGAAGACATAGGCGTGGTGTTGGACAGGGAACAGGAGGTCCCTCGGTGTACCGCGGGTAGGTGCAGAACACGTGAGCGGCGGCTGGGCCCTTTTCAGCTAGCCATGATGGCTGGAAGTGTTTTGCAGACCACCTGCCTAATGACAGATGGCTTTCAGTGGACTGTCCGATGGGAGCAGCTCGCCGACGGCCCGCAGCGTAAGCTGCAGCGATGCGATGATGGCGTCTCGCGGATCATCACGCAGTGTCGTTGATCTTGCTTGCATGTGTTTGGAGGGGGCTTAGTCCATCCCTGCGTGCCGCGTCCCACACCACCACAGCGCATGCGTTTCCCCTCCCCCCTCACTCTCTTCCCTCCTACGCTTACCCCCCTTTCTCTCCTCTACGAATCCTCTACTCTACGGAGTGGCCCATGCGTCCCACACCCCCCCACAGCGCATGCGCGTCCCCTACCTCTATCCTCTCCTACGCTCACCCCCTTTCTCTACTCTAGGAATCATCTACTCTACGGAGCGGCGTCCGTCCCACATCCCCACAGCGCATGCGCGTTCTTTCTTCTAGGAATCCTCTACTCTACGGAGCGGCTCCCGCGTCCCACACCCCCCCCCCCCCCCCCAGCGCATGCACGTCCCCCCCCCCTCTCTCTCCTCTCCTACGGTTTCCCCCCGTCCTCTCCTCTAGGAATCCTCTACGGAGCGGCGCGCACGACAGGTGGTGTGACAGCTGCATACTCCGCTGGGGGGCGCCACGGTAGTTCCGCGGTATGAAAATGACGGAGCGCGCGCGCCTCATCCTCTCTCCTGTGCAGCGCCGCGATGAGCGCCCGGACCGCTGCCGTGAAACGAGAGCGGTGACGTTCCTCCCGCTCAAGATAATTATCTCCCCGCTGCTTCGCATCCACACATGGTTCCCTTTAGCGGGAGATGTGGAAGTTTTAGATGCGAAGCATCTTATGCTCGGGGCTATGTCCGTCCCTCCCGCGTCCCGTGTCCCGCGTCCGGCCACTCTCATGAAGTAGGGAAGCACCCACTATGCGAACCAGAACACTGTAGTACAATATAAGGCCGTCAACCACCACTACAGTCACCAGAGTCATGGCCGAGAGCACAGAGAGGCTGCTTAGCAATGGCTAGGCAGGTGGTGTGTGTCGCCCAGGTTGACTCCATTCCTCGATCTTGCTTGCATGTGTTTGGCTCCGTGTCCCACACCACCACAGCGCATGCGCGTCTCCTGTCTCTCTCCTCTCCTACGCTCATCCCCTTTCTCTCCTCTAGGAATACTCTACGGAGCGGCGCCCGCGTCTCGCGTCCTACACAGCGCATGCGCGTCCCCTCTCCCTCTCTCTGCTCTCCTAAGCTCACCCCCCTTTCTCTCCTCTAGGAATCCTCTACTCTACGGAACGGCCCCCGCGTCCCCTCCCGCTATCTCTCCTCTCCTACGCTCACCCCCTTTCTCTACTCTAGGATTCGTCTACTCTACGGAGCGGCGCCCACGTCCCACAGCGCATGCGCGTCCTCTCCCCCCTCTCTCCTACGCTCATCCCCTTTCTCTGCTGTAGGAATCCTCTACTCTACGGAGCGGTGCCCGCGTCCCCTCTCTCTCTTTTCTCCTACGGTTCCCCCCCCGTTCTCTCCTCTAGGAATCCTCTACGGAGCGGCGTGCGACAGGTGGTGCGACAGCTGCATACTCCGCTGGGGGGCACCGCGGTAGTACCGCGGTATAAAAATCACCGAGCGGGCCTCATGCTCTCTGCTGTGCAGCGCCGCGATGAGCGCCCGGGCCGCTGCCGCTAAACGAGAGCGGCGACGTTTCTCCCGCTCAAGCTAACCACCTCCCCGCTGCTTCGCATCCACACATGGTTCCCTTTAGCGGGAGATGGGGAAGTTTTTTTTTCCTTTTTTTTTTTATTAACATCGAGGCTGTTTAATCTCGAACTAATTTGTCTGTCGGAAACAGAAATGGTCGACAGTCGCATTTGGATGGAGGCGAAATGGTTGAGGCCCGTGTATGTGCGATGTCACGGCACGTTAAAGAACACAAGATGGTCGAAATTTCCGGCGTCCTCCACTACGGCGTCTCTCATAATGATATCGTGGTTTTGCGACGGAAAACCCCAGATATTATTATTAGTAATGATCGACATTATGATGATCTGGGTTTTTACGTCCCAAAACCACGATATGATTATGAGAGACGCCGTAGTGGAGGGCTCCGGAAGTTTCGACCATCTGGTGTTCTTTAACGTGCTCTGACATCGCACAGTACACGTGCCTCTACCATTTCGCCTCCACCGAAATGCGACCGCCGCGGCCGGGATCGAACCCGCGACCTTCGGGTCAGCAGCCAAGCTCCTCAGCCACTGATCCACCGCGGCCAGGGCTGGGCAGAGATACTTTGAAATTGTATCGTGATACGATACAAGATACTCGGGCGATAAGTAGGAGATACAGATACAAGATACTTCCGGAATGAATGTATCCAATACGATACTTCCCAATTGTATCTTAAGACACTTCGATACACTTGTAAATTTGCTATTATAGGTCTATAAAATGAAGCAGCCAATGCCTATGTACGGAAGTGTTTATTGAAATCCTCTTAATTGCGACCAACTTTCTTTAATTTTAATGAAATATCTGTTTGAATCTCGAAAGTTCTGTCTCTCGTGCTCAGTGTATATTGGTTTCATTCCCAAGCAAGTTATTGGGATTTGTTTACTTGACAGTTCTTTATAAGCTGCGCTATCAGTGGTTTTTACTTGACACTTTTGGAAATGATGGGTGTCGCTTCTTTACATGGCGACGAGCTAGCGGGTTTCCGTCTAATTGCAAAACTTCAATAAGAAGCCTCCGCACTGTGGCACAAATACTGGTGCAGAGTCTTACTTTGTCCGTAAGCGCAGTTAGAGCTTTCGTAATACCGCATCGCCCGACAGCTGTAGAGGAGCAACAACGCTGGTAGCAATATTTCTTGAGAAGCATCATGTGTAGACGATAACTATCGAGTCAGTGCACACAATTCGCTAAGGACATAAAACTGCAATGATTTTTCCTATTCTACTTATCGGCTTGCGTAAAGCGTTCGTTAGCAACATATTCACTAACGTGCAATTTTTGCCTCTCCGAGAGCACTTAGGCCGCCCAGAAGCTTCTCAGATGTATTACTTGTACCTGGCAAAAAACGCCGCAGGATGTCTCTCCAATTCACACTATTGACACTTCTGGCCCTGCTTACCTGCTTATTTGTAGCACTAAAAAAAAAACTTTACGGTGACCTAAAGAAGGAAAAAGAACATACCTAAGGGAAATAGCAAGGCGGTTCCGTATTAAAAAATGACAGTGAATAAGTATACAGGGTGTTTCACGTAAGTACAACCAAATATTTAGAATAAAAAAAAAACGTTTAACCACGACTGAATGAAGCCAATGGAATATGGTTTACCGTCATGTGGCGTCAGTTATGTATTTTTATATCACGCTTAATTGGTTAATTAACGAAAGTCAATTATGCAACATTTTATTTAATATTCAATTTAGGGCCCAGCGCCTTCCGTGACATCGTAGAGCACATTTAAAAACGACCGAACCAATTGTTTTTTGTCGGCGTACATGCTGCTTGGTCAATATTTTCTGGCTTTTAAAGAAAGCGCACGAAATATGAAATAAAACCACGTAACTGCGCTCATGCGCTATCGTACTGCAGCACTCTTAAACGTGCTTCGAGCGAAACAACCGGCACGCCGATCGTCAGCCGATATCGCTCCTCAGGGAAGAAGGTGTTTCTTTGCCGAGTGTGGCGGTCAGAAATTTTGACGCGCTGTGGAGCTGATGCCTGAAGCCGCGGCCGCTCATTTCAACGTGGTCCATGTGCCGTTTGTTTCGCTCGAAGCACGTCTGAGAGTGCTGCAGCAAAATAATAGTCATATTTCTCCAGCTTTCTTTAAACACCGAAATAATCACTACGTAGCATGTACCTTTCCACAAAAAATCAGATCGGTCGTTTTGGAATGCCATCTACAACGTAACGAAACGCACTTGGCCCTAAAGTGAATAACATAAATGTTACATAATTCACCTTAGTTTAGAATTAAGCAGAACATAAAAACGATAGCCACATGGTGGTAAATCCCAACGTTGGTTTTATTCAGTTGAGGTTAACCACTTCTTTGTAAACATTTGGTTCCAGTTAGGCGAAACATCCTTTATAAACACGATGCAGGCGGTACTCCCAACGCTATGAAAATAAAGCATGATCTATTATCAACTTAGCTGCTAAGGTCAGACAATAAAAAAACTCAGTGTCTACGGAAAATAGCATAAAAGGGCTCGGGGGTACGCTCATGAAGAAAAAATCAGAGCACTTAGTACTGTTTCTCACATCCCCATCCTAACATGTTTAAGTCTTTTTCCTATAATTTCCATTATTATATTGCAAACTGCATTTCGCTGTTTTATTAAACCGTAAGCAGAATTTTTCTTACTGTATGCTCTAGGCACGCTCAGATTATTTTACCTGTGCCCTCAGCATCGCCTTAACATAACAATATGCTCACATGGAAGGGAGATATTTAAGTAGTAGCAATAACCCAGAGAGTTAAAAAATCACAATAGAGCAGAGAAGGAGTTTAAGAGCAGGTTACAAAATACATATTACAGTAAACATACGAGCAAGCTCTATACAGAGGCTATATCGGAAATTTGTGGGATGCAAACAGAGGACAGCAAACAGAGCACTTGTAATTGACCTATCATTAAAGATACTTCTTGAATAATTTAGCCCAAAGAACAAAAAACAAAGTACACCAAAATATATTCTGTTACTTAAATGCTTGTTCCATTACATCTAGCATCGACACTGTGGTGCGACGGTTGTTAGAATCTAATTTGCAAGCAAGTCAGTCTCATCGTATGTAAGTCAAGCTTACACTCGCCAGATCTTTGAAATCGCTGTGTGAAAGCTGCGAGACGCTATGCAACCCCATTATTGCATACTTGAGACTTTGCAACGAAGCACCACGCAAGGTAAACTTCGATAACGACAATAGAGCGGCATCCGAATTTGAGCGAAAGACCCCGCACGCATTGAAGTACGCAGCACAGTACCGTTGCTACAAACAAGGTTCATGGCGCCGACAGAGCCGAAAGAAAGACACCAAAAAACGAAAGGTCGGCTGGACGTAGACGTTCGCACGCTTGTTTTTGTCGAGATTGCTCGAGCGCCATCACATGGCTCTTCTCCAAAAATAGGGACGCGTATAGACCTAATAGATTGTGCCCACTGGGGCACTCTGGCGGAAAGACAAAAGAATGTCTCTGTCGCGTTAGTTTTACTGAGGAGGCTTGCAGCAGTATCAGTTTGAGAAGCAGAGTATAGCCGACGTTTATTGTTTCTCATGGTGGCGTTTCTGCAGCAGTATCTTGTATCTTAAAATACACGATACATTATTGAATGTATCGGAAAAACAGATACAGATACTCGTTTTGCGACGCGTATCGCGATACAGATACAAGATATCCAAAGAGTATCTAAGATAGTATCTAAGATACATGTATCTTCGATACTGCCCAGCCCTGACCGTGGCGGACAAAAAACTAGAAATAAACAGAGAAACAGAGACATAGAAAAAACCGAGAGAACAAGAAAGAAGTAGAGAAATAAAGAAAAACAAAATTTGCAACATTTTTTTTAAAACAGCAAAAGCCAGGACTACGTGGGCTCAAATCCGCTGTCGCCCTAGCATTGTGCCGCCAGTGCAAGCTACGCTTTACTTCGTTAAGCAGGTCAACCAACTAATTAGAATGTCGGCTTTGTTCTAGTACAGTTTGGAAAGACAAGAAAGGAAAAAAGACTAGCGGCATGGTCTCCCAGCGAGAATCACCACACTATTTGGTCATTCTCACTAATAATTTAACAAGCCCTTCAGTTATCGGATACCGCCTTGTGCGCTGGTACGGTGGCGCCACCACTCGGCTTCCCTGGTGACTAGTGCGACGAACAGTGGTTGCACCCTCTCGCAACCCCCCATAGGATCCCATGCATTTGGAATGAAGTTTGCGCATCCGTTGTGCAAAAACAAACGAGCGCCATTTCTCGAAATAATACCACACCGACGACGAGACACGTCTCCTTGGTTCCACCGCCTCGGCACGCTATGAGTTAACCCCTCTCTTCACTTTTTAACATGAAAGTGTTTTATGCCGGGGTCCACCAAGACTTCGCTGACGTATTTCCGTCACGGATATGACGTTGTTAAAAGGTACACGAACACAACACAAAGAAAGAAATCAGAAGAAAAAGTTACGCGAAATCAGAAGACCCAGAAATCGAACCCACAACCTCTCGATCCGCGGCTATAGAGAGCGGGCGCTTAACCGACTGAGCCATCGGCGCATTTGCGAGGCGCCCTTCAGACGCACCTTATATATCTCACACTCCTTCGCTCTGTACCTGCGCCCTTCGTTTGTCGGGGCGGTGCCGCCGCCTAAGAGCGGAGAAGAGAAGTACTGCATTATGACACTAACTAACATCGACAGTGAACGCTGTGGTAGTCTCAGCACAACGGCGCTTCGATGCGAGCATTTGAACGGACGCTGGCATCAGAGCGGCCTACCAGCGCCGTCTAGGTGGTGTTGGCCCTACTTCAAACAAAGTCTAGCGCTGCCTCCGAAATAAGCTCCTACAAGGTTTCTAGAGCTAATTTCGCAGGCCACAAACGGAGCCTGTAATTGCGACGCGCTCTACGCGCTGATTTGACTCGGTGACGACGCAGTTACGTGCTTCGTCTTTCGCGTTTTATTGGTGTGAGCTATACGTGCTTCATCTTTCGCGTTGTGCTATAGCGTCTGTAGCGTAGTGCAGCTTCCATATGCAACAATGGTGTATCTCCGCCGTCTACTGATACGAGGGCGATGGTACCGACTACGAGAACAACTGCATTAAGCGCCGCCGGAAGACAACGGCGTCGACGGGCGAACGTCGCGCAAGTGAGTTTGGTGTAGCGATGGGCACGCCAGGGGGGAGCGGGAGGCGTTCGCGCGTTCACGGCTCAAACTGAGAACTCTGCCTCTCGCGTTTGCGAAGTTGAGTGCATCGCTACCCAACTGGCTGCCATACACACACCCAAGAGGGACCGAAATGATCATATCTTCGCCGAAGCGACCTATCAGCAGGACGCTGCTCGCCAACACGATGCCGCATGCCAAGCACATCCACAGGACGGTCGCCGACCCGCAAATCACGCTCCTTCGCTGCAGCGGACCGTGAGTTAAAAAAAGATTGAGTGAAAACCCGTTCGGTTTCGCTTGCACGGTTTGCGAACGCCTGTGGTTCAAGTGTGATTTGCGCGATGCTCTGGTGCGTGCAATGCAGTGTCCCCGGAAAGTGTATGCCGGTCGCGAGTCGTTGGTTGTCGTGGTGTAGAAGACGTGCCACCAGGTGTCAACATGGGTGCATCTACATCTAAGGGTGCTGTAGCCACTAAACACTAATATACATTATGTATCAATGTGCAATAAACATTGAACTACTTCTGTGAAAACACGTTTCACTTTCATGTGTTATACCGATTCCTATATCAGAGGGATCGACCACATTTTTTTATTTCTTTCGGTTGCCGTGGGAGCGCGCGCTGTGGAGTCGGCAGCGCGCCCAACAAGACGCGCTAGGCTCGTCGCCTTCGTCGCGTCTTCCTTGGACGTTGCAACGTTAAACTTGTGTGAAAGGGGTGGCCACACGTCGGACGATAAGCCCTGCTTTCGCTCAGCTGCCATCGCATCAACGGCAATGCTTCAGATGCTTCAGACGTGCACTTTTGTTCGTTGGTCGCTGTGGAAGATGGCCTCCTACAAGACCGCGTTTTTAAATGCGAATGCATTTCATAGTCGGGCTATGTCAGGCATCCGGCGTCGTGCGGCGTTGGCGTTGTCCGCGGCAGGTGTTATCTCTCCGCTCTCACTCCCTCTCCCATAGCAACAGCTGCGGGCGCGCGCGCTTATCCTAGCCCCTAGCAACCGGAGCAGGTGATGCGGGCAGAGTAACGGAGAGTGAGTGGAGAGGAGGAGCGCGCTCTGGTGCGTGAGGGCGCTCGCATCGCGGGAGCTCGGCGGAGCTATATATGCAAAGAAAATTTTAAAAAAAGTAAAAAAAAACACACAAAAAGCAAAAAAAAAAAGAACAGGCGCTGCGCCGTGCTCCCGACCGGGCTGCAGAAATTAGGCGCCTTTTCCTTCTTCGAACCACAACCACCATATATAAATGGAGTGAAGCGCGCGCGAAATGCATTCGCATTTCCTCACGATTCCCTTCGGGGAGGTGGGGGGCATTTTTTTTCCTTGACAGCTATGTGTGTAGTTCTCGGCGTCGCGGCAGTTTGATGACCCGAGGAGGGGAACTGGTGCTACATCGTGGAAACCACTGCTACGACGGCAATCTTTACGACAGGGGTCTCAAACTCACCTCAGCCAGCGGGCCGCAGTCACGCAATTTAGTCCCGCAAGGGCCGGGGCAGCGCAGGA
This sequence comes from Rhipicephalus appendiculatus, assembly GCA_030522465.1. Taxonomy (NCBI): domain Eukaryota; kingdom Metazoa; phylum Arthropoda; class Arachnida; order Ixodida; family Ixodidae; genus Rhipicephalus; species Rhipicephalus appendiculatus. The sequence goes on from JALIZH010012487.1 coordinate 80,582, forward strand.
GGTAAGAGCAGGGGGGGAGGGGGATTGTACAATTTGCCTGCAAACGCTGCCACTTGAAAGAAAATTTTCCCATATCTCTTATTCAGGTCATTTGTGAAGGATATTTGGTGCCAGGATTCCAACAATATGTCGTCCAAAATGACTCAAATCTGGACACCGGTTGTGAAATATAATTTTTGTTTCACGGTTATGTTTCAAAACAAGGTGAACGCATCGGATGCCTCACGGAGACAATGCCTTAGACCCGTCATGTCTGTGGCTCACGAACATACTTGATCAGAAAATAAAGAGTGGGGCGAAGACAGTCATGTGAGGGCCGCAGGCCGCAACCGACAGCCTCGCGGGCCGCATGCGGGCCGCGTGTTTGAGACCCATGCTTTACGACGTTACTGTACGCGCACGATTGCGCTCCAGTTCAAACACCACGTTGGCCTTGCGCGTCCACTTGATACCATTATGCGGTAACAAGTGTGTTGTTATCGTTCTTTACACTCTGTCTCTTTACACTCTGTCTCTATTGTCCTTTCTAGTTTCGCGCGCTGTTACATGTGTTGTTATCGTTGTTGCGGTGGCTAATATTGAATTGCAATTGGATTACCATTTTTACAAAGGTGAGTGAGGCTGTAAGTAGTCGCCCTTCTATGTGCTCGCTAGTCCACGAACATTACTTCTAGAATCGCATGTCATGTGAATTTTCATGTACCAAAGGATAATCTAGCATACGATGTCTACATACTACACGCGTGCGCATTTCCTATATACACCTCAGTAATGTCGTGCCTAATTTAAAACGCATTTGACAGAGGATTATGGCTTCAACGGTGAAAGTGGTTAGATTTTCAGAAATATGGGATTGTAATGCAGTTTGAAGTTTCTCGTAATTTTTGTACGGTCTGTGAAATAAAAAAAAAACATTGTGTGAATATTTGTTGGTCATTTGCTCTAGCACTTTAACACATTATTATGCAGCTGTGTGACGCCTGTTACAACGTTAAAGAAGTTAGCTCTCTGTTTTTTTTTTAACGCGATAGCGTTAAAGAGCTCGTTTCTCAGAAATTCCGGCGTCGGCGTCGGCGGCGGCGGCGGCGTCGTTGGTTGTGAGCGAAAAATCATCATCTGTGAGCGAAAAATGATAATAAAATAAATAATAAAAATTTCCGGGTCCGAATGAGGATCGAACCCGGGTCGTCTGCGTGTCAAGCAGGTGTTTTACCACGCAGCCACGAGTCTGCTTGTGATTACACATAAAATAACTTCCTCAGCTTGGAATTTCAGTGAAAATAACTTTCATGCTGTGCAAACACGCGCGCCCTGTATACAGGCGTCACAGTACAACATGTAATGTCGCAGTAATATTGCGTGGTACAAGCGTGCATAGCCATCGGGTGTCAGAAGATGTGAATATCAAAACGACATTGTGGTTCATGCCGTGTACCCATTACAAAGGGCACACACGTTACTGCGCGTATTCCCTTAAAGGGACCCTGAAACGGTTTTGACGATTTTGTACAAACACATTGAGCCAGTAGACCAAGTCCTAAGGCTCATTTACAGACTAATTTAAGCTCTCTGCGTACACTGTGTAATTGATTACAACGCTATAAAGCTGCGAATCGCTGCAGATCACTGCGGCTCAGCCCAACGCGTTTTCAACCGCCCCTCCCGAGTATGACACGCAGTCTGCGCCCGATCTGATTGGCTGCGGTGTGCGCGCACGAAAAATTGGCTGGTAGGGTGGCGGCACCTGTCGGAGCAGATATCAACCCCTCCGCGATGTCTCTGTTGCCAGACGGCGTGCGTGCTGCCGGGCGCACTGGGGCTATGGTCTCCGAGATGCACGCAACCTGTCGGCGTGCAATCTCGGAGGTCTTCACTGGGCGAAGCTCAAATCGTCGAGTGTGCTCACATGAGCTCTGCGATCGCCAGCGATGCCAGCGTGTCTCATGAGTTGAGGAGGCAAGGCAGGTGTGAAAAGGAGGGTATGATATAATTGTCCGTAGCCGCCTTGGTACACGGCGTGCCGCTAAATTTGTGGTGCCAATGGTTCGATGATGCTCTAGTCTAAACGCTGACAAAGCTTCAAATAACCGTTTCAGGGTCCCTTTAAGACCACGTAGTGGGGGGCATAGCAGCTTCGAAAACATTTCCCGCATTTACCGCGCATAATTGCTCGTGGTTTAAAGCATGCTACGCATTACATAGTGTGCACTAAGGGATTGAAGTACGGACTAGGGACAGGATATTTCTATCGCGTTCAACTCTTAAAGGCGAAGCTTAAGGGTCCCCCCAATTTTTGTTGTTGTTTTTTGCATAATTAGCTATATAGTTAAGTGCGGGACGAAGTTGAAAATGTGTGTCTTTTGTGCGTTTCCTAAGTAGGCATACTACCGTGATGTGTATTGTTGTACTGTTTAGGGTGTTCAATGAAATAAGAAGTATGTTTTATGTTGCAACAGGTTTTTAAATGCGAAGCATTTGTTTGCGTACTGCAGGCACATTTAGCATGCCTGTCTACGTATCTGTCTATCTAGCCGCCTACGTCTGGGTGCTCTCGTGATCACCACCTTAACTTGGGGGGGAACCAAAATTAGTATGGGAGGGTATGATGGTTTGACGAATATGACTCGCTGGTCATGACATGAATAATGTGACAATCCCGTCGCGTGCGTCGTCAAACCCTTTCCGCCAGACTCGTGTGGCACATACCTGTATTCCATGGGCGGGTATGTGCCACAGGTATGCGCGTATGTACCACAGGTGATTGACAGTTTATATCTACTCAGGAACGGCGAGAACAGACATCGGTAATTTTCACGAGAGAGCGTTTGAAAAAAACTGCCATTCGCAGCGTTGACCATGATGAACGCAAAGAATAAATGTCCGGGTCCCAGCAGGAATCGAACCCCCGCATTCTGCGTGGCAATCAAGTATTCTAGCACAGAACCACGCCAGGTCACGGAACTGGTTTTCAAATAGACACTAATGTTCGTGAAACGTCAATCGTGGTTGCAGTGCTGGGTATACAATTTTAGAAGCATTACATATCTACTCCGATGATGCAGCCGTCAGGTCGGGTTAACGTCAGTTGTAGTTAAGCGCCATCCACTGAAGTTAATAATATCTGGGGTTTGACGTCCCAAAACCACGATATGATTATGAGAGACGCCGTAGTGGAGGGCTCCGGAAATTTCGACCATCTGGTGTTCTTTAACGTGCACTGACATCGCACAGTACACGGGCCTCTACCATTTCGCCTCCATCGAAATGCGACCGCCGCGGCCGGGATCGAAACCGCGACCTTCGGGTCAGCAGCCGAGCACCCTAACCGCTATACCACCGCGGCGGACACATCCACTGAAGTTGAATATGTATCAGTGTCCAAGGCTGCCATCCTCGCGAGCATATAAGCGCTACATATCATCTTACCGCTTTTGGTGTTGCTAATACAAGTGTTGCTGTTCTCACAGTTACGCAACTGTAAACAACTGGTTATATGAAACATATGCGATTCTTTAACATATGTCAGTGCGCACAACATTTATACATATCTTTAGCATCATTTCGTAAGGTTTCGTTCAATAAAAAAAAATTGCAACACAGTCACCTTCCCTGCGCATGCTTCGCATAACAGCGAATCCCAAGGTACGTGGGATCTGCCGAAAAATATTTCGTCTACGCATGCATTGCATCGCGCGCGCGCACAGCAATAAAAAAAAGGGCCTGTCATTTTCAAACAAATAAGAGAGAACAATCGACGTAACAAACGTCATGGCTGTCTAGTGGAGCAGCGCCGGCAGTGCAAATATCAAACCAGAATGAAAATTGAATTTAAAAAAAAACGGATAGTAGCGGGCGCTTTGCACAAGGTTCATATCAGCCGCGCATATCCGCTTGTCGCCACCGTTCAACGTTAGTGGAGGCACCTGTACAGCTCAAAGCAGCAGCGCACGAGGCGGTATGACGTTTGTGACGACGTAATAAGTCCGAGCTAAATGAATACGGAGCAACCCAAGGGGGGATAATTCAGGACAGAAAATTCATCGCCTTAAATTGTGTTGTAATCGATCCTCAGGACTGAACCAACTACCTCAACCACATGTTTTGATAAGTAATTAGCCTGATAATGATTACCATACAAACCCCGCGTAAAAATTCGTATTTAGTGCTACTTCCGAAAATCTTTGTTCATCTGAAGTCTTTCGATGTGCGAGATCATATTTCAGCGTTAGCAACCGCGACTTGTGGACAGAACTACGAATGACCAGGTGCGGTTCCCTGGATTACCTTATATAGTCGCACAGTCTCGGCACTGGTTAACATTGACTAATGTTAGGTATTGTTCGTTGTCAGCAGTTATACCAGCGTGATTCTTTCATTCTCAGTCATGTGATTATCTACCAATTCCAAACGTAGCGGCAATTTTTCAAATACGTCTCATAATTCAGCATAAATCGCCCACTTGTTTCCGACGAGAGGGTGGGAAATAGGCTACAAGCTGTACAACGGCTTGATCGGTTGTACAGGCTGTACAACGGTGGTTTGATCAAATTTTATTTGGTCAGTTGACATCGTCACGTCACCTATTTCGTCACATGATGATATCGTCTTTTTGAAGTCTTCACTCATTTGTTTTTCGCCACAAATCACGATTCACTTCAATGAACTCTTCCTTTTTCAGCACTTTCAAAATCTAGATAGTATCGCAAAGCTTACAGTACGAAAATGTTTATGGATAGTTTCTCTCTCTCTCTGCGTTTGTGTTTGTGCGTGTGTGTGTGTGCGTGTCTGTGTGTGTCTCTCTCTGTGGGTGTCTGTGTGTGCGTGCGTGCGTGCCTGCGTGTGCGTGTGCGTGTGTGTGTGTGTGTGTGTGTGTGTGTGTGTGTGTGTGTGTGTGTGTGTGTGTGTGTGTGTGTGTGTGTGTGTGTGTGTGTGTGTGTGTGTGTGTGTGTGTGTGTGTGTGTGTGTGTGTGTGTGTGTGTGTGTGTGTGTGTGTGTGTGTGTGTGTGTGTGTGTGTGTGTGATGGCCTCTCCTTGACGAGGCAATCCTCCTACCGAGACGAATGCATTTTCGTTGTCCATGAAAGCTGTGTACAGGGCTTTCTTTTACTCAGGGCTTTGTTTTACTCTGTGATGCACCGTATGGCACCCCTTCCTCAAGCCAGTTTGCTCTCGGGGTCGACTAAAGTCGGGTATTTTTCTCCCCATTCTACAAATTACCTTCGATAATATTTTGAAAAGTACTGAACGCAACGTGATATGGGTTTTAAATTGATGTATTTTCAAGCCGCTACATGCAGGAGAGAGCGATTATAACGCCCAAGGGTAAATTCTGTCTGCGTCTGCATTGGCATCGCAAGTGGTATTTAACAGCAGGACGAAAATTAATCGCATTATGCACTCGCGGGTGATTTTCTGATTCACAAATCCTAGGCAAAAAATAGTTATTGGCACTGTATTTTTATTTTTCGAAGGCTGAAAGCGACTTTCATTTTGGTTAATAGCTGTGTTGTGCCTATGCATGTTGGAAAGACGCAAGTGTCGCACTTCACATTTTTTCTCGCGTAAAAGGAAGTAACTATACTTGAATATCCACTGCTTTCGCTTCCTGTTAGCCACCTGCGGCACAGTCATGTTACTGACGCCAGCAGGCCCTACTGCATCGTCAACAACAACCTGCGGCGACAGCAGGTTTTCGACACGCTGGTTCGCAGCGAACATTTACCGCAATTGCGGCCACCATCTGCTTCTGGGGGGCGCTTCCTGCTTTTGTTTTGAGCATTAGGGCCACGGATATCTGTGTGCTTTCCGACTCCACTGAAATGTTCTATATAGTTACAAGAACGAAAAGAAAGCTAGCGCGCCATTGGTCACATCTGAGCGATGGATTTGGAAACATGTCCCTCAAAGAACTCTGATCTGCCGAAAGATGAACACCCTCGTGTGTCAGTTGTCATTGAAAATAATGTAATCAAATCCGACGTTGAAAATGCTGTTATCCCGGATATCGACTTTGAAGGCTTCTTTTCCAATGTGTGGCGAAAGTACGTGGACCGAACAGCGCTGGTGAGTCACGCTTTGCATTTCCTTGCCTAGTTTTCTGCCTTTTCTTGATCCCCTATCTGAAAAAAAGTTTGCTCAATGGGGAAAATACGAAGAAAATACTCCATATTACTTTTTGAAAATCACACTTATTGTCAACTGGGAACACTGCAACTACGGCGCGCAAGCGAGAATGTCATGTGGTATTATATTGTATAGGCAGAAATCTGCAGGAAGCAGAAGAACACTGATACCTTATAGATAGGAAGTTAGAAGAAACTGTTTACCTGGACGTTTTGCGAACCGATATGCAACTTTTAACAGCGGGGCTGTTTATGCCAGCTGTCTGTCGTAATCTGAGTGTGCAGAACTATCATCGTCATGAACCGGTACGCGGAATATTCGTCGTCGTCGTCCTTTTCTTCATCTTCTGCTGCACTCCCAGAACACGTGCACCTATTTGTCTGGCGTGGGATGAATCAACTGACGTGTGAGAGAACGAGTACAGAGAGAAAGCGCCAGAAATTAAGAAAAAACGAAAGGGAAGAAAAACAGAAAGAAGAAATCAAGGAAAGAGAGAAATATATACAGAAAGAGCAAGATATAGGGGGAAAAAAAGGTGAAAGAGAGAGAAACAAAGGTAAGAAAGAGAAAGTTAGAAGGAGCAAGAAATAAAAAGCAATAGAGAGGGAAAGAAAGAAACAGAAATAAACAAAGACAAAGAAGGTATAGAAAAATAGAGAGAAGAGGGAAAAGAAACAGATGAAAGACATAGAACAATGTATGCAGTTGCACTCAACGCGAAATCTGTGGGAATTGTGGAGCAGTGATTCACCAGCCCTTCTGCAACGCTCGCGTTCACGGGCAACCACACTGGCGTTCCTAACGTACAGCCTGCTCGGCGTCCATGGCGGGAAACGAAACTTTGATTTGTGATGCAGGGGCGCCCTCTCCACACCTCGTTTCCTTCCTCCTCAACCTCTCCTCCTCACCCTCACTTACCTTTTCCACCCCCCTTGGTGCACGTATTATACTACACACGGTTACGCTATGATTTACCCTCCCCTCCTCGTTTAACTCTTCACCCTTACATACCTCCTCCTTACCCTCACTTCCCTTTACCAGCCCTTGCTATGCACTCCGTGCACTGCGACTGGCGCGCCGCCGCGCGGCCGCCAGAGAAGACAGTCGTTGAACGCCCGAGCAGAACCAAACGCTCTCCCACGCCCGCTAGCACGTAGTTTATCGTAATCAGTGAACTACTAAATAGTCGACTGTACCAACAGGTACACGTCGTGTCCTTCGGGAACGACGGTTCACGGTTTCTCGACTCGTCCCTGCTTTATTGGGCAGCGACATAAGTGGAGCACGGCTGTGCGACGAAAAAAAAAGTGTTTGGTTCGCGCTCCCTCTACTGTCTCGCGTTCTGCCGCTGCATGCTTGAATTGGTCTGAGACACCACCTCTGCAGGTGCAATGATATTGTGTGGTGTTCCTGCTGCCATAGAGCTCGTGAGAAAAGAAACGTATGCAAGGCATTTTATAAAATGCCTTGCATACGTTCCATCAGTCTTGAGCTGAATTATAATTCAGCTCAAGACTGATGGAACGTTTTAATGGACCTTATTAACTCGACGTCTACCCTTCGCAGTTTCGGGGAATGCAGTGCGAGGTCAGTTAGTGCTTTGCTGGGTTGATAGGACCATCAGTTAAAGGGGTCGTGAAACAAAACTGAAGCTGCCCGGTTGTAATTTTCCCTGCTTCAATAAGGATTAGACATGCCGATTCCGAAATATTTCGGCGCAATATCCAGTCTATAATTAATGACGCCCGTTTGAAATCGCAGTCTTTTTGGGCTCCTAAGCGACTATGCGGAACTACTGGCCGCCATAGGCACTAACGTGTGACGTCAGTGAAACGTCACGGTAAGAGAAGTTATAAACAGAGCGTTAGCTTTTTTTGCTCCAAAATTATAGATTTATAAGAACCTAGGAAAGAAAAATACAACACAGCAATTTTTGAGCTCTGAGCTGTATATACTGTGGAAGTACAGCAAGTGATCTGCTTGGTTCCGATTTCAAATACATCCGGGCTCCGTCACGTGTTGCCTTCGCTCGCTCGGCGCAGCGTCCTAGCGTTTTTCCTACTGGTTGCGTTAGGTTGTGTTTTATGGCGTGTTTGGGGTGGCTTAGTCCTCGCTATGCCTACCGTGTGCATCGTCAGACAGTGCCGCACAACTTATCCTAGTGGAAACAACGTTCATAGCCGCTTTGCTGGCTTTGCTGCGCCGCAATCGAAACAGTATGATGCTACGAACCTCGGTCAACTATGGCTCAGCAAACATCGCTGCGTCGCCATGTTTTGCTCACGACAGAGGCTTTTCATTGGCTCACTTAAAGTGACGTCAGCTGTACAGTTGAGGGGAACGTGAGCGGGGATACGAAATTGTGCTTTTATAGTTATTAAATGACCCCGAACGATGAAACGAGTCGAGGTATTGTATTGAATGGACGGCCAGGATTCTGAATACACAGGTAGTTGAAAATTTTCGGAAAACGTTTCACGACCCCTTTAAGGGGCGAGTGAGTTACGTAGCATATTACCGTAAACACAACTATCCGCCCAGCAGCGCTATGCACACTCGGTAGGATCAAGCTGAGACGCAGAGTAGCGGAACTGCAGAATCTGTACGAAAAAACGAAGCTTTGCGAATGCTGTAGCGATGGATGTGCATGTCAGTGTGTTTCGGAACGCAACATAAACAACGCAAGAGGTTGTAGTGAATGAGATACGTGACAGTGGCCGAAGTGACCGTGCCGTCGTCGTCGCCACTTTACAAGGTGAAGCGAAAGACGAAACGGGGCTTCGGCGTCCTCTCTGGCCGCAATCGTAGCACATTCTGTTTCTCGTCCGCGCCTCAAGGTCTTAGCATGAGCAGCGCAAGCGGTGAGGTAAAGACTATGATCATGATGAGCGATGATGATGCCGCGAAAATTTCAAGAAAAGCACTTTGCGAGGCTCGGTGGCTGCAACTTGCCGTGGCACGAAGCCGCAACAAAGGAGCACGCCGCCCTGCCTCTCACCGGGATTTCCACGGCGAGTGGCCGTGGAGTCATCGATAATTCTAAATGCTCTGAGTATTTTGCAACTTGCAAGTACGCGGGTAGTGGGCACGCACTAATAATATTTTAAGTGTGAAAGAATGATAGTTTGCCGCGACAGTTATGGAGTAAGCATCTCGATTTACGCACACCTGACGCACGCATTTAGCCGTCAGTACGCACCGATAATATTTTAAGTGTGAAAGAATGATAGTTTGCCGCGACAGTTATGGAGTAAGCATCTCGATTTAGGCACACCTGACGCACGCATTTAGCCGTCAGTATACTGACGACGCGCAGCAAGGCGCTCACTAACATGGAAAACGTGGCCGCTTTCGTGCAGGTTTTCCCCTTTATTCCTGGTGGCATCGCGGAAGAATGTCCCGCTACGATATCATGAAATCCAGCTCGAAGCACTAATGCGCCGGCTACGGGCGCTTGCGCCACCATAGCTGTCAAAGCAATGAGGCGCGGATGTCTGTTAAGGCTCTCAACGTTGCACGCCCACCGCACCACTCGTGGCGCTGCGCAACTGGCAGTATCTCGTGATAATGATGACGATGACGCTGATGACCATGAAGAATAAGCGCGTTCCAGACCACCTCTAGTTCCCATCGTGTGCACCGAGGAAGCAGAGCGTCCCGCAGGCGGTGTGGCCATCTATGTCAAGCAGAACACTGTAGTACAATAAGGCCGTCAACCACTACTGCAGTCACTAGAGTCATGGCCGAGAGCATAGAGGGGCAGCTTAGCAATGGCGAGGCAGGTGGTGTCTGTCGCCCAGGTTGACTCCAGTCCTTGGTCTTGCTTGGATGTGCTTGCGGGGGGCTTAGTCCATCCCTCCTTCCCGCGTCCTACACCCCTCCAGAGCATGCGCGTCCCCTCCACCTCTCTCTCCTCTCCAACGCTCACCCCCCTTTCTCTCCTCTAGCAATCCTCCACTGTACGGAACGGCTTTGGCGTCCTACACCCCTCCAGAGCATGCGTGTCCCCTCCCCCTCTCCAACGCTCACCCCCTTTCTCTCCTCTAGGAATCCTCCACTGTACGGAGCGGCGCCGGCGTCCTACACACCTCCAGAGCATGCGTGTCCCCTCCACCTCTCCAACGCTCACCCCCTTTCTCTCCTCTAGGAATCCTCTACTGTACGGAGCGGCGCGCGCGTCCCCTCTCTCTCCTCTCCTACGCTCACCCTCTTTCTCTCCTCTAGGAATCCTCTACTCTACGAAGTGGCGTCCGCGTTCCACATCCCCACAGCGGATGTGCGTCCTCTCCTCCTCTCTCTCCTCTACGCGCACCCCCTTCTCTCCCCTCTAGGAATCCTCTACGAAGCCTTATAAGTACCCCTATCCCTCCACTCCACCGACCATAAAGCCGTTATAATGAAGGGGGGACCAGACGCCACGTCTAGCTACCATTTACGAATAAATAAAATTTCTTGTATATATACACACAGTGTTTGTCACGTCTTTGATGATGTACTGAACGAAAATTCACGGAAGATTCACGGTTTATTGATGAACCTCCAGAGCTTCGCCCACTCATCATCATTCACTCCGTGGATATGCTGTGATTTTTTTTTATTCCTTTCTTCTCCCCCCTAACTTCCATTGCCCGAGCCATTACTGTACCATACTCTACATAGCTCTGCTATACATACTTTTGCCCGCGGGACACCTTAGACGCTGCGCCGTGCTCCCTATTGGGCTGCAGAAATTAAGCGTCTCTTTCTTCTTCTAACCACCACCACCATCACACCAAACAAGGCTATGTTGTGCTTTAACATCTCCCCTCCTCCTCACCGTCGCTTCTCTTTCCCGACCTCTTGCTATAACTCCCTATGCATGACTATACTAGACAAGGCTACGCTATACATGACTTTGCTTGCGTAACTCCAAGCGACAAGACACGACGACGACAGGATATGATGCCAGCCTACGACACCGTACAAGTTCATACGACAGCCGGGGCCCGTAAAATGCTCCGCCCTTGAAAAGAAACATAGAAGGCCACCCAGCTTCGCACTCTCGTCAACCTTGGCACGACTAGTGCGAAGCTGACTTAGTTTAGAAGTTAGTTAATTAATCTTGCCTCATTACACAATCAAATATACCACCAAAATCAGTGCGACTTACTCCATGTAATAGTTTGCAATATTCATTTGGTCGCGTCGTCATAATGTCCGTCGGCATTTTTTAAACCCTGGCTGGATTTAGCTAGGGCATCCTGCATAAGATTCTAAATTGTTGCTGTTGAATTCAGTGATTCGCCCTTGACGAAAACTGTGATTTTATTTTATTTATTATATTTGGCCCCTCATTGCCGTGCATGTGCTCGTCGGCCGTCGTCGACCGGCTCATCACGGGATTGTTATTTATTTATTTTACCCTCAGGGCCAAATGGCGTTATAGAGGGGTGTGGGCTGTTACACAAAGTAATTGAACAAAAGGCATTGAATACGGTTAGATCGTACATATAAATCTCGTATAATAAAATGTCAGATAATGCAAATTAGTTCTGCGGAAATCAGCAAGGTTGCGGAAGGGTTAGGAAAGGGAAAATAGACAACCACCCGTCTGTAGCACGTTTGTAACCTTGCGGATTTCCGCAGAACTCATTTGCAATACGTATGTCCATGTGCTTCGAGTTACCCCGCCACGGTGGTCTAGTGGTTATGGCGCTCGACTGCTGACCCGAAGGTCGCGGGGATCGAATCCCGGCCGCGGCGGCTGCATTTTCGATGGAGGCGAAAATGTTGGAGGCCCGTGTACTTAGATTTAGGCGCACGTTAAAGAACCCCGGGTGGTCAAAATTTCCGGAGCCCTCCACTACGGCGTCTCTCATAATCATATCGTGGTTTTGGGGCGTTAAACCCCAGATATCATTATATCATCATGTGCTTCGAGTTGTCGATGAATTCGCCCATGCACTGCCAATTGCTAGCTTCCTGGTTAGCTCAATTGGTAGAGCGACTGCCTCGGAAAGGAGTTGGTCCCGGGTTCGAACCCAGGACCAGGACGAATTTTTCGGCGACTAATAAGCTTTTCTTTCGGAGAAATCCGTACAGATTTCCTTGTGGCTTCGTGCTACAGATGGGTGGTTGGCTATTTTCCCTTTCTTAATGTTAGCTAGTGAATTTATATGCTAATACACGTTCGCTAATACATGACAGAACCAAATTATACAATGTTAGCTAATGCATCTAAAAGCCTACTCATGCAATGTTAGCTAATGCATCACGGTACACCCGTCCGCAAAACAAGTCGGGACGTGCGAGCGGCGACCACCATCAGATGGATGGATGGATGGATGCTATGAGCGTCCCCTTTGTAACGGGGCGGTGACATGTCTGCCACTAGGCTCGAAAAAAAACTTTCTTTTTATGTTGGCCTAATGCCTTATCTACATTGATTAAATCTATGTTTTTATAGCAAAGAAAAATATAAATGCACGGTCCATCTCTCTGCCTCTTAAGGCAGAATGGCCTTAATTTTCCCCATTCTTATTTTTATTGCGATAGCAATTATATGGACACTCGCGGCTGGTTTTCGCCGTCGGCGTCGGCGTCCGCGTCGGCGTCATTTGCCGTATATGTATATGTATATATATAACCGGCCCCCCCCCCCCCCCGTCGTTCGTGAGCGTGAAAAGACGCGAGGGGGGGGTCCCTCGAGCGACCTTCGATTTTACGAGCGGGGACGCGGGCGCGCGCTTTATCTCCCCTTCACAGCTCCCCTTCTCGGCGGCCGGGCCGGCGTACCCTTCTACGTGCTGCGCTCTCAACGCGAAGAGAATTCTCTTAAACAAGCGTTTTCTAGAGTTGCGTGAGATCGGATCCAAAAAGAGTTAGCTGCCAGCCTCACTTCGCATAACATTACAATTTTTTGCTATCGCATTCATTGCTTCACCCTTGCGGTGAAACTGTGACTTTTTATTTTTTTCCTTTATCTCTACTTTTCCGCCACCGAATACTCTAACCGTCTCTTACTTATTTCTATCGCGGACGTGTTCAGCTTTCCATTGTTGTCTCTAAAACCCGAGGCTTCATGTAGACTCGTGCCCACACGTATATCTGGGTGGATATCGCCACATTCAATCAGTACATGTTCCATCGTTTCCTTAGTTCCCCCCACAGCATGTACATTGTTCTTCTTCGTTACAGAATCTCGCTTTATATAGCTACGCGTTCTAAGGCAACCCGACCTTGCTTCAAACAGTAAAGCACTTCCCCTTGAGTTATCATAAAACCTCTCCCTTCTTATTTCGTTTTTTGCCCTTTCGGTAGTCACTGAGAGCCGGCTTCTTTTCCATCGCTGGCATCCAATAAGTCCTCTCCGCCTCTCTGACTTTTCGCTTAATGCTCCTTGTTGCCATGTCGCCCACACTGCTAGCCGTATATTTACTGGTGAGCCTCCTAGTTCTTTTATTGCGATAACAATTATATGGACACTTTTGGCTGCTTTTCGCCGTCGGCGTCGCCGTCATGCTCCGTATATGTATATGTATATATATATATATATATATATATATATATAAAAGCCACGAAGAAAAATAATTCAGAAAAATGTTTTCCGACGCGCGGAATCGAACGGGCGACCTCTCGCTCCGCAGCGCGCGACGCTAACCGCTACTCCATAGGAGCGCACATGCCACGGCATACTAACGGCGAGCTATTTATATACACCATTCGCCGCTGGCGGTGCGCAGATCTCGGGGGGGGAATATCAGCGTGTTATATGCCTTACCAGCAAACCAGCGAGATGGCGCAAAGTGCGCGCTCGGCGCCCCACTCGTTGCGACGCGTTGGCTCCCCAACACCCCGACTTGTACTTTGGCCTGTAGGGCGTAGTCGCTTTTGCCCGGGTGCGTGCGCGCGCGCGATTATCTTGGGGGGGGGGGGGGGGGGGGCAGTTTTACGACGGGTGCGCCGGGAAGGTTGCGTTTAGGTTACAGAGCGCACGAAGGTCTCTTCGCTCGCTGCAGATGCGCCGTTTCCGAAAGAAGCGAGCTGTTCCAACACAGGGAAGTAACAACTGTGACACTTGTTAGCTCGCGCTCGTCCTGTTTATACCTGTTCGTATGTTTCGTGCGTCCTTAGCGCTTCAGCAGTGCGCTCCAAGTTTCGATCTGCTTGCCGTTCTTCGCTTGAAATGCCAATTTGTTGCTATCGCATTCATTGCTTCGCGCTTGCGGTGAAACTGTGACTTTTTTCTCCACTGCGTGTCGACGCTTTTTCTTTACAAATACCTGAAAATCTTCCCTGCCCATCTACTCTCCTTCATTTTCCTCAGCCTCTCTTCAAATCTAATTTTGCTTTGAGCTTCCCTCACTTCAAAACCTGTCCATCCCATATCACCCTTTACAGCCTCACTTTGTCGTCTTCCCGTGAGCGCCCAACGCGAGGCGTCCCACAGTCCTTTGATTTACATCCATTCCTGATTGCACCTCTGACTTCATGCACATCACTGAGTTCCCAAATGTAAGCCCCGGAACCATCACACCCTTCCACAGCCCTCGAAGCACCTCGTACCTATTGTATCCCCATAACGCTCTGTGCTTCATGATTGCAGCATTCCTCTTTCCCTTTGTTACCGATGCTTTCTCTTGTACCTCCATATATCTATCCCCCCTCATTTACCCACACACCGAGGTACTTGTACTCGCTTACCCTCGGTATTTCTTGGCCCTGTATTAAGACCGCATGGTCTTCGTTATCATTGAATACCATCAATCCACATTTTGTTGCACTAAAACCTAGTCCTAGAGCCTCGCCTTCCCTTCCGCATATATCTGCCAGCCGCTTTATATCATCTTGACTGTCCGCAAATAAGACAATATCGTCAGCATAAAATAGACCTGGAAGCTTCCGCTCAACCATCGCGCCTGCCTGTTTGTGTGACAGATTAAATCCAATGTTGCTACCTTCTAGCGCTTTTTCCATCCTCACCATGTACAGCATGAATAACAGCGGGGACAAAGGACATCCCTGTCTCAGCCCCTTGCTAATGTCAACGCTGTCCTTGCTACTTAATCCTTCCCATTCTACACAAACTGTATTTTCTCGGTATATTTCCCTCAAAAGCTGTATACAGCCGTCACCTATGCCCACTTCCTTCAATATATCCCACAAAATTTCCTGATTAACGTTGTCATTTGCCCCGGGGATGTCTAGATAAGCTACGTATAAGGGCCTGTTTTCTATTTTTGATATTTCTATACACTGTGGAAGAACAAACAGGTTATCGTCTAACCGCCTGTCGATTCGGAATCCATTCTGGAGTTCTCCCAAAATATCATTTTGCTCTACCCACGTTTCTATTTTTAATTTTACTGCCTGCATCGCCAACCGGTATAGCACCGATGTAATGGTTAGCGGTCTATACGAGCGAATGTTATCCTTTTCTCCCCTGCCTTTATAGATTAAGTTCATTCTACTTTTTCGCCAACTGTCTGGTATTTCCCTCTCCTGTAAGCACTTTTGTACGGCTTTCAGCAGTGCTTCTTTAGTGCTATGTCCTAGTTCGTTAATGAGGCTGACGGGAACCCCATCTAAGCCCGGAGTAGTGCGCTTAGGAATTTTTCCTTCGGCCTTCTTCCAATTGAAATTCTCAAGTACCACATCTTCCTCGGTTGTACTCTTCCGCATACTTTTACTCACCGGGGGAATCCCCTGGGCGACCTTTTTAAACGAATCGGCTGTTACCTTTCGGATGTAGGCCTAACCTAGCGCTTCATACCCTTCCAATTGATTTCCTCCTTCATCTACCATATGTTGTTAAAACTGTATCGCAGCGCCGTCTGGCGTTGAGCGTCTGGTGTCGAGGCATCGCAGTGCACATGCGCGTCCTTTCACGCTCGCAGCTATGTCTTTGTACTCGCTTGCAGCCGACTAGCTGATTACATGTAGCATCTTGCGGTAGGGGTGCTTTCTTTGTTCAATCTGCCACGCGCTCAGTTCGACGGGGGCACGGTTGGCGTGAAGCGCATGCTGCTCACTTTACTCGAATAATTAAGATAACATATCTTGTCTCACTGACAAACCGGTGCCACATACAGCATTAGTTCCCTTGTGTGCATGTTCTTTTCGGTGAAAACGTACCGTCTGGTACTGAAATATGAACGAGGGCACCGAAAACGAAGAGGCGTTGAGCCGAAAATATGCTGCAGTTTACTAACATAAGATGAAAAGATAAGGTCCCGGCTGCTACGCGTTATCTGTCGGTAAGGGCAAAGCGAGCGGCGTACCCTTCACCGCCAACGTGCCCCCCGTCGAACTTAGCGCATGACGGATTGAACAAAGAAAGCGACCCCTACCGCGAAACGCTACATGTAAAAAGCCGGCAGATCCCACGCACTGTGGGAATCGATGTAATGCGAAGCAGCCAGGAAGGAGCAGATTATGCTTTACATAATTTCCATGTCATGTTTTACATGTTAGGACCTATCATTTATGTTCGTCATACAGTCACGTCGCGCAATACCAATTTTTGGTGTATATCCAGCTAGCGAACTGGACGCAAGCGCACCATGAGCGTGGCATGTAAATGGCGTTGTAGATGACATGCATGCCAAGATTTTCATGTTATCACCTGCCACTTATGTTCATTATACAGTCATGTCACTCAATACCAAATATGGTGTATATCAAGCTAACGAAACGGCTGCGAGCGCGCCATGAGCGTGGAATGCAAGTCATGTCGCTCATGACATGTCATGATTTCCATATTACCAGTTGTCATTTATGTTCGTCATACAGTCATGTCACTCAATACCAAATTTGGTGTATATCAAGCTAACGAAACGGCCGCGAGCGCTCCATAAGCGTGGCATGCAAGTCATGTCGCACATGACAAGTCATGATTTTCATATTACCACTAGTCATTTAGGTTCGTCATACAGTCACGTCACTGAATACCAAGTTTGGTGTATATCAAGCTAACGAAACGGCCGCGAGCGCGCCATGAGCGTGGCATGTAAATCAAATCATGTTGTTCATGACAGGCACGTCATTATTTGCATATTACCACTCGTCATTTATGTTCGCCATACAGTCACGTCACTCAATCCCAAATTTGGTGTATATCAAGCTAACGAAACGGCCGCGAGCGCGCCATGAGCGTGGCATGTAAATCATACTTTTCATGACAAGTTAATCATGATTTTCATGATATGACCAGTCATTTATGTTCGTCATACGGTCATGTTATGCCATACCAAATTTGGTATAAATCCCATTAACGATACGGCCAGGAGAGCACAAAGTTGTAGGCGGCTAGATAGATAGATAGATAGATAGATAGATAGATAGATAGATAGATAGATAGATAGATAGATAGATAGATAGATAGATAGATAGATAGATAGATAGATAGATAGATAGATAGATAGATAGATAGATAGATAGATAGATAGATACGCTCAAACTCGCCGAAGTTCGCTAAGAAATGCTTCGCATTTAAAAGCTAGCCTTCTGCAAGTGAGTAAAAAGACATGGCTACGAACGTGAAAGGATGCGCACGCGCACTGCGATGTCTCGTCACCAGACGCTCCAGGTTAGACGGCGCGGCGATGCAGTTTTATCTGATTGCGGTCGCCGCTCGCGCATCCCGACTTTTTTTGCCGACGGGTGTACAGTACATTTGGTTATCATTAATAGCAAAATTGTCACCGGGAAGTATGTTCCACTTCTTTGACGTACGAGGCGAGAATGAATTGAGGAATGTTTTTGTGTTGCATGAAGGAATACCTACTTTGTGATGGTGATAAGGACCATGATGGGTCCTCACCAAGTCCGCGACGAGTTATTTGAATACATGAAAGAGCGCACCGAGAGGCAAGCCCATGCCACGCTACGTCTAGCCGGGTATTTGCGAGAGCGCGGTATTTTCTCTAACGCAAGTAGAAAGTCATACGTGGCGCCTGCGCGTTCCATGTAATGTTGTATGAAGCACAAAAAAAAAGCTTACTGATTGCTGCCCTTTTATAACCCTTTCCATTTCATTCCCCAGGTGGACGACCGTTCGCGTGCTGAGTGCACCTTTGGCGAATTGCTGGACTCATGTCGCCGAGTAGCCGCAGGGCTACGCAATCTGGGACTGAACATGGGAGACATGGTCGCATTCCACGCAGCAAACAGCCCCGAGTTGGTCATAGCTATAAGCGGTACATTCTTCGCAGGCGGCATAGCAACGCTCGTCAGAACCTCACTCACCAAAGGTTTGCCCTTTGCTCTGCCAGCACGGTAATCACAAACGAAAGTGAAACGAAAGCGAAAACGATGCGCAATTATGGGGCTACTAATCGTACGTATAACTCACACCAATATAATGACCCGCTTCTATTTGCCCCTTTACATAAAGAATAAAAAATATTGCTGGCTGATCCTGCAAACACCTGTAAGCACATAACGGGAGGAATAGCTTGTGCGTCGTTAGAAAACTTACTTTCAAAAGAGCATGGGACTTATAGCGACATTTATGCGCATAATTGGAATGGTTCTGAAGTTACTCGGAATTCGAGAAGCTTTAGCGTTCGCTCTAAATTATTTCCATGCCTATCGTAGCCTTCGTTCCTTTTTTCAGTAGAGTATTCATCCACTCTCACTGGTATCTGCGCCTCGTGAGGGCCTAACGTCCTTACATAATGATTCTTCGGACCAACTACTTATTACTGCGATAGCAATTATGTGGACGCTCTCGGCTGATTTTTGCCGTCGCTGTCGCCGTCGCCGTCATATCCCGGGTATGTATATGTATGTGTCTATACAAAAAGGCACAAAGAAAAATACAGCAGAAGAAAAAAATTCCGAAGCACCCCGACCGGGGAATCGAACCAGCGACCCCTCATTCCGCAGCGCGCTGCGTTGGACAACTCGACCACGCGCCACGCATGCGCCGGCGTAATAACGGTGAGCAGTTTATATGCACCATTTACCGCTGGCGGTACGCGGGTCTCGGAGGAGCTCGAGTATGTTTTCTATCACGCAACACTCCTACATTTTCTTTCAATTGGAAAATTGCCCTTGAGACGCGCACGAAAAAGTGGCCCCTTTATGCGCAAGGCACGAGAGGCCACGATTACGGACGACGCAAGCTGAAGGACCCTCTGAAGTGGCGCGCCTTGCTGAGCGATGGGAAGCCGCCCTCCTCAGCGAGGTCTACGAAGACCAGGAGTGGGCCGTCCAGCGGGCCAGAGCTGTCGCCGAGGAACTCGGTAGATGTTCCTCGAACGGTGTATCCCTGGTAACCTAGCCCCGGGCACAACCGTTGGGCAAAATAAAGTTTATTCAACTCAACTGTACCTACCCGTGATGTGGAACGAAAAAGAAAAACAAGAACACCGGGCACACCTTGTTTCAGACGTCACCACGCGGCAGGAGACGCAGAGGGGTCACTCCACGCGCCACCGTTTAAAAGAAAAATAAATATCTAGGAGCGTCGGGTTCTGCCTTGTCGACACTTGCAACGCGTTGTTCAAACACAAAGGCGTAACAACTGTGGCAGTTGCTATTTCACGCTGGTCCTGTGTATACCTGTGCGTTCTTTTCAAGTGTCCTTCTTTGTGATTTAGCGGCGCGCTGCAAGTATCAAACTGCTTGTCGTTCTTCGTGTAGCATTCCAATTTCTTGCTATCGCATTCATTGTTTCGCCTTTGCGCGATACTGTGACTTCTTATTGCGATAGCAAATATATGGTATATATTTATATATACCATATATATATGGTATATATATATATATATATGGTATATATATATATATATATAAGGCACAACGAAGAATAAATCAGAAGAAAAAATTGCAAAGCACCCGACCGGGGATTCGAATTAGCGACCCCTCGCTCCGTATAGCGCATTGCGTTAGACCACTCAGCCACGCACCATGCTTGCGCCGGCGTAATAACGGCAAGCTGTTTATAGACACCATTTACCGCTGGCGGTATGCGGACCTCGCAGGAGCTTCAGCGTGTTTTCTATCACGCAACGCTCCCAAATTTTCGTTCAATTTGAAAACTGCCCTTGAGACGCGCACGAAAACGGACCCCTTTCTGTACCACTCGTGATGTGGAATAAAAAAAAATAAATAAAAAAAAAACAAGAACACCGCGCACACCTTGCGTCAGACGCCAACGCGTGGCAGGAGACGCAGAGGGGTCATTCCGCGCGCCGCGCTTTAAAACAAGAAGAAATATCGAAGAGCGTCGGGTTTAGCGTTGTCGACACTTGCAGCGCGTTGCTCAAACACAAAGGCGTAACAACTCTGGTAGTTGTTAGTTCACGCTTGATCTGTGTGTACCTGCGCGTCCTTTTCGAGCGTCCTTCTTTGTGCTTCAGCGGGAAGCTGCAAGTATCGAGCTGCTTGTTGATCTTCGTGGGACATTCCAATTTCTTGCTATCGCATTCATTGCTTCGCGTTTGCGGCTAAACTGTGAATTTTTTTTCTCAGTAAATATTTGTAAGATCTGCTTTGTCGTCAGGATTTCTCATCGCTTATTTATTGAGGCGCATACAATGAGGTGACATTTCATCAAAGAAAAAGCATCTCAAGCGGCAAACCTTTAAACGGCAGACCCTCCCTTCCGTACGTGCTTCCGTGAACGAGCGCATCTTACATTTTTATTATCGTAGCCTGCTTTCAAGGCGCACCGTACACTTCCAGACGACGAAAACTATTCCACATGTGATTCACATTGACGACCTTATTAAGAAAATGGTGAACATAATGTATACACTAAATTCCGCGGCGATTCTTAAAGTGATGGTTTCTTTGGCTATGCCCAAGGATAATTTTTCGTCCAGCGGTTAGCTATCTGCGCCTTACGATATAAATCATATAAGCTGAGGTCGACTAGCCAAAAAAATAAAAAAAAAGAAATGAAGGAACACTCAAGGCAGCACTATCCCTTCTTTCCATTGCCCGAAGTGAACATTTTTCATATGGTGTGTATTGAATTCTAGGAAGAATTTCCTCTTTAATATTTTTTTGCTGATTTTAAGGGTGACCTTTATAGCCACTGCGTTTTGAGTGCTCAAGGGGTGTGCATCTACGCGCCTCCGCTCCAAGTTACCAATCAACTTATCACGATGCAAGCACAGTTGCTTCAAACACAGCCTCGAAGGCATCAAATACGCAGAGACGTTTAATGCAATACGCATGGTAATGTTTTGTTTGTTTTTATTTACACTGCAAAATTCTTTTTCTAGGAGAAATTTATCGTCAACTTGCTGATGCCCAGCCAAAGTTTGTCTTCTGTGGCTCCGAAGATATAAATAAATTTCAGGATGCTTGCACGAATATAAAGTCCATACAGGTAAAGTAATTCTGACACCGACAAACCGCGCATGGTCACTTCACTTCAGTTTTGTGGAGTGAAGCGATTACCCCGTTGTCTTTTGTGTGCTCGCCATGTTAATGCTATGAAACAACTGTAGTTTTCTGTTTACTTTGATGCAGTTCAATAGCGCTACTGAGTATAATATTGATATCCAACAAAATTACGTTACACGCTTTTTTCGATTATTCTTACACGATTGTTCTTATGGAAATAATCTCAAGTGGTAGGAAAAATGTGTGTTATTTATGGATCGACAGCCAAATGGGCGGCCACAGCGATCTTTTCCACATCCTTCCTCGGCGTCAACATCACCGTCACAATGGATGACGACGAAAAAGATGATCCGGAGTTCCATCGCCAATTGACATAAAGCGCAAATAGAGTACTGCGGCCTCTTACAGATGAAAGCAAGACTCCATAATCGCCACGCATGGGCTCGTTTTCTTAGCTTTGCGGCGACGTTGCTATTCGCCTCGTGTGCCACCGATGGCGGCGCTGCGAACGGCGCCCCGGTGACGCAACGGCGGGGATTCGGCTTTTGTCGTCTGCTACTCTATGGCTGAAACATCAGCATTTTCGTTATAGTTCACTCGCATCGCACGGCGTTCCTCGACTATAAGCTGCATTTTCTTCTAATGATATTTCTGGAGGTGACTGCTAGCACTACAGGAGGTTAAGAAACGGTAACATTTAACATATCTTCTGTATACCCACAGCCATCGCGGTCAGGTTCATGCCCCCCGAGTTCCTAGCGTCACTCACTGAGCTGGATGGCGTTGAAATAGCTTACGTGAAAGCACGAACGCCCCCGCCAAGTGAGTTAAAGGGAGTCTACGCTGCTTTTGAATCAAAGCGCGATCAATTTTGCGGCTTTTTTCACTAAAATCAGCGTTGTGTAAACAGGAGTTAAACGAAAATTCACACTCCACTCCCGATTGTAGTCATGTGGACTTGTGCACATGCACACAACGTTGGCGGACAAAATGAAATCGATAACTTCATCGACCAGCGGGTTATTGCGGACAACTAGCATAGATTGGGCGAGCTGGATGCCAATAAGATCGCTCCGAATGAAACGCCAGTAGTGGGGCACGTGGTACAGTTGGACCCTTACGATTAGAAATAGATACGCTCATTCGGTTTGCCGCTCGCGAGTCACATTCATGCTTTCGATTACGCAGTTCTGCCTAATCGACTGTGCGGGCCTGTCAATGGTGATGACAGGATGGCACGCACTATACAGTTTCTAATGCTTGGGCAACGCGATCCGCTGTTCGTGTTTCATTTGACACTGCGGTAGTACAGCTTGGTAAACAGTAGGAAAAATCGGCGAATGTGTCAAGGAAGAGGAGAAAGAGAGCCCTTTCCCACCATTCTTTTGCCGGGCCCTTTAGCTGATAATTGCTATTGCCGCGCGTATGTGCCAGTGGTGGCGACAACGAAGCAGCGCGAGTGTTCTTGGACGAGCGCAGGGACGAAGAAGACGTTGCAGTCTTTTCAGTGATTGATAAAGCGTATTTGTTTGTGGTTCTCCGTGTGCTCGTTGACCCCGCGTCGTCACACTAGTGGACCGTGCTTTACCGTGCTGTAACAAGATTGAATATCTTAAGGGCCTCAAATTCCTCATCAAACGCGAAAATTGACCGTCGGCGTACCGCGTCGCCAGCGTCAACTCGAGTGATGCGAAAATTCATCACGTGACGACGTCATCGTGACATCCCAGACCACCAAAATTTGTGACGTCATAACGTCACGTCACATGATGACATCATCACATGACATCGTCTCTTCGCATTGGCTCCGTGATTGGTTTGCCGATCTCGGAGGCGATGCGAAACCAAGTGATGTGTAGAAAGCTTGGGATGCCTCCGATCCTGAAGGCAGTGCAAAACCACGTTACGTCCAGAAAGCATTCGGACGGGGGGCGGCGAAGGAACAATACATCGACTGAAGAAAAGATGGCTTTCCCCTTCGAGTCAACTTAGGCAAATGCATAAGGAATCCGAGTTTTTTTAGTACAGAGATCGCACCAAGCCCTATCAGGAGTCGACCGTTGAGACTGATTTACAGGATTGTATTGCAAATACAGCTTACGACTTTCGATGCGAAAGCTTTGTATTTATCAACGTTAGTATGATTACACTAATTCTGTTCAGCATACTTTCAGACCACCGTGAACGATAAACAAACGACGATTTAACGTAAGGAATAAAATATGTTGCAGAAAAAAAGAAAGAAAACAACTCCGGACAACCAATCAATATTTCATATCACCGTCGTGCATCCCCTTTTGACTCACCCTGCTTATTTCGTGTTTAAATTTAAAGTACTTACGACGCGCTCGCACAGCAGCTGCTAAAAATGTGGGCTTAATCAAGCGTTGTTGCTGGTAACGCCATTTAATTTATTTGAATGACATCACACGTCGTTTGTCATGCTCCGAACATAGGAATTGAACCGAAGAAGCAGGCTTGGCAACCGAACACGCGCAGCATGCGGTATACATTTATTGCGCTTTAACGCAGACATGGCAATCGAAGCCCGAACGGTGAATTCAGCGATCGAAAACGGGCAGGAAAGTCATTTTGAGTGCGCCAGGGCCATAGAACAGTGGCGAAAAGAAATATTCGCCATAGAAGCAGATGTACGCATTGGTGGCTAGCAGATGACACCAGGAGCAATCGACACAGAACGTGCTCCTGACGGTAACTCCGCTCGATTTCGCTCGGCATTTTGCTTGAACATTCAGTACAAATTGCTGTATGAACTTGCCCACTAATGTTTCAATAACTCGAGCACGATAGACAGGCCGGCAGCGTCGCGCAGCCTTCACGTAGCGAGCGAGCGCGCAAAGCGCTGCATCCGAGTCCTCTCCCTGACGTCACATGCGAGAGGGCGCCACTCAAAGATCTCGAGGCGAATAGTCGCTGGCGTGTATGCACTTGCACAATATCATGATGTAGCAAGAAGTGAATTTGCAGCGCGCTTTGCAATGAAGCAATATTTCGTTATATTGCAATGAAGCAAATACATCTCAGTCGTCAAGGTGTATGTAGTTGTAGCCAATGAAGTTCTGGCGCATTTTGTGAACGCCATACATCCATTGTTGTTTTCTTTTACTTGTATAGCATGCGCCATTTCGCTGTCACTGCGGAATACTCAACGGTTTCCCTCGTAGTTGCTGTCACCAACTCTGCAATGGTATTTTCATGTACAGGCTGCGGTGATGCTAATCTCGGTGACACAGGCTTGATTGCCGGTCACGCCGACCGCGTTTCAATAAATGAAATGCAAATACACCTGTGACTTTAGACTTGATTTCACGTTATGGAACCCCTCGTTGGAAAAATTATTTCCCAGTCCGGCGTGTCCCATAACCAAATCATGGTTTCGGCGCCTAAAACACCAGAATTTAACGTTTTTCCTGTAAACATTTGCGGATTCCCAAACAACAAGCAATAAAGGAACGCATTTGCATAAGCTCGGCGAATATGGGCTCTGTTGCTTACAAAAGCGCACACATTTTGTGAATCCCAATCCCCAGAAGCATTGGCAATGAGCATGGCAAAGAATAGGTGCCTTAAGTGCTTATCAAGCAGCATCGAAACCTCTCATTTCTTAAAGTCTCAGCACCGTCGCCAGTGAAAAGCAGTTTCTTGAAATCTCTCCACTGAATAATTTTGAACACTCACGGCAGATATCAACTGTCGTGATATGCATGTTTAGCGATCGTCAGGTGCAACCTAAGAAAATCTATCAGCTGCGGCTACTCCCTGGTCTTTCCCGGGAGGAAGGCACAGTGTTGTGCTGTCTGCGTCTGGGCGTAGCTTTCACCAATGCCTACTCATTTAAGATTGAGATGGCCGACAACGCCGAGTGCATGTGCCATCGATGAAACTGTTGAACACATTTTGTGTCACTGCCCGACATACGCAAACGAGAGGCTTCGCTGTTCTACATCAACTGGACGGAAGCGCTTTCACTGTCGAGAAGGTATTGGGACCATGGGGCTGCCCATCACAGTTCCGAAAAGCAACGAAAGCGCTGTTGCGTTAAACCCAAGACGCACTTGAGCCCTACATGATATCTTAGGGGAGAAAAAGGTGGGCATGTGACAAACGACGAAGCACAACCAAAACGCCCATGTGCTTTAAAAAACCGTGCAGATAAGAAAGCAGCGCATGGCACCTTCTAATTACGTTTCTCTAAAAACGGTCACCTCTTTTCATGATAGCGAAATGCAAGGTCCGCTTACGCACCGACCCTGTCCATGTTTTTGCATTTGGCCTCAATTATTTCTCTTTGACATTTCGTGGCTCTCCTACCAATAATCTCGGTGTCGTTAAAAAATGGGCTGAACACCCGCACGCTCTGCAATGCGCAGGCAGGTTCGCGCCCCCCTCCTGAAGTGAGTGGTGTTTGATGTTCTTTCAAGCGAGTGTTGACACAGCGCCCAGTCTGTCCTAGGTGCACTCTGCCACATGAAAGTGGGCAAAGTGTACATAGGGCGCTGTCTAAATGGTAAATTGGACTATTATAGCATCGATAGTTTCAGTGAAACTGTCGATAGTGTAAGGACACTATCGATAGTACTACTATCGATAAACTGTCGATATTATCACCGATAGTGCAATCGATAGTACCGTCGGTGGAATTATTACAGATAATACTGTTGATAGTGCTGTGAATAATTATGCCATTGTTGCAATTATTGCCAAAACATTCAGGATGGCCTGCTATAAGCAATACTCAGTCGTTTATGAGGAATAATTTGGTGAAAGAAATAA
Source organism: Rhipicephalus appendiculatus (assembly GCA_030522465.1). Classification (NCBI taxonomy): domain Eukaryota; kingdom Metazoa; phylum Arthropoda; class Arachnida; order Ixodida; family Ixodidae; genus Rhipicephalus; species Rhipicephalus appendiculatus. The sequence continues at coordinate 106,838 of JALIZH010012487.1, forward strand.
ATTATTTCCGCAGCGAAAACGCCGGATCATATTCATCTCAAAAATTCATATTGAAAAGAAATCAGTTACATCTTAATATAGCAAACTTAGTTCATGATATTTTTATGTTGGCACGTCAAGCTCCAACAATTACCACTTGATATTTTTGCTTCGAAATCACAAAATGCGACATAAATTTGAATCTGCGCAGTTTCGACATATGTCACGGCTTCCTTTTTGCTACAGATGAACAGTTCAACTTAAGTATTATGTGTCAGCGGAACATTCTGGTGAAAGAACACGAGCATGTCACCTTTCCTGCCCTTCAGCCTGCTACTTCTACTCCACCATTTACCACGCACCTCAGGAACGAAGTTTACGCTGCAATGAGTTCGCGCGGTTGATTTTATACTATCTATACTCTACTATCAAGCTTACTATCAATAGCGTTATCGATAGTTTTTTTCTACCATCGATAGTTCGGTAGTCACTCAACAATCGATAGTATCGATAGTGCTATCGATAGTTCTGCATCAGTAGTTGCAGGGTCCCTTTAATGCGCCACAATTTCAGTGTACGTATCCTTTTTGCGGGTCCTCCACGGCGTGGACCCCTCTACGGACTAACCTGGGGAGTGTGTTCACGGGTGTGGTCTCGTTCCCCGCCAGGGACTCATGCCCCGGACTCTATAGTACGCATATGTCTAGATGGTATTTGGTCTTTCAGAGTACGCCTGAAGCCGTAACTTATATCTCTGAGTTGGCAGTGCCCCACCACGCTTGCGAGTCCGTTATAAGGACTCTTATCTTCGTCCTCGCTGTGGCAGTGCGAGGGCAATCACTGTTTCATCTAACGAATACTGACCTCTATATTTCTCTAAAGGTTGTAATCGATTGTAGTTGTCTTTGCGCACGTTAATCTCTTGCGCGACTTGCCTCGGAAGCTGAGTATTTCAGAACGATTTGATATTCCTATCGAACTTCATCTGTGGCACAAATGTGATAGTAATTTTAGTCACCAGCCCTTAACAACAGTTCTGCTTACTTCGCACCATCACATAAAGAATAGAAATGGAGAGCAAGGTACCATATATTGCGCAGTGGAATAGTCCCACTTGTCTTGATTTGGGAAAAATTATTACATTTTAGTGTGAAACATTAGTATTCGTTTTGTTTGTGTGGCCGAGAGGAGGACGCTCACATTCTCGTAGCTTGCTTTGCGGATTTAAGCTAAAAAAATTTAACAGCGGCACGTAAAAGAGTAGTTAAAGGTTCTAAAAGCTGGTACACCGAAACACATTCGGTTGCCTATCAAGTGTTCATCCAAATCAGAAGAGGGGGGGGGGGGGGATGTTATTAGGACGGAGACAACATGCAGTTTACTCGCCACCACCAACGTTCAAATTCCATCCTCAATTCCTACAGCTTTCAAAATAACCCACATGCCACCATGACGCAGCGTACATTCCTTCCAGCCCAAAAGATCGAACAATTTTACCGTTATGTCGTAGATATTACGGGTATGTTGGCATTTGAAAAACGCTAAGTATAAGTTACCTTCTTCTCTGTAAAAATAGTCCAACTTGCCCAGGTTCTTGACAGGGTAAGAATAATTTTTCGTTCCGCTTCACCTACGGAACGGACCCCTTATAATATATTTAAATCTTCGTTCTAACGCTCGTTCGTTTATTGAATGTCGTACTACTTTACAGAGCTTCATTGTAACCACCGGCAGTTGTGAAGGGTTTCTCTGTGTCTCAGTACTGAAACAGTCAGCCTTGGAAGACGGTATCAGACCTCTCGGTTTGAACCCAGACTCGGTATTGGTGATTCCCTATTCGAGTGGCACTACAGGACTGCCAAAAGGAGCGCAACTCACCCACCGCAACATAATCGCTCAAGTCATCTCATTTGGGTAAGCGCTATAGAATTTCACTTGATTTTCTTTTTTAACTAACAGAAATTCCGCACGAACAGGTCACAGGCGCAAAAAAAAAAAGCAAAGCTTGCACTAAGCCGTGCAAGGCTTGAAACAGCGAAACTGGACGATTCTGAAGACCAATATGATTGCATTTAGTTTGGTTTCAGGGCTTAGCTAGGTGCTGCAGGTTGTTTCTAAGCTGCTTCTAGGTCGTTGCTAGGCTTTAGCTAGGTGGTGCTAGGTTGTTCCTACGTTTATTCTAAGAGCAGAGAGGGTCGAGTTTAACAGACAATCACAGCCACGACACGGATTTCCAAACTCTAGAGAAGGAAACTAGCGCTGAAACCAAGCGTTCGCATCTCTCTTAGATCTACGGGCACGTCGTCGTTGGCGTAGGCCTTTCATCGCTTCGGGGTCTTCCCGCAGCCGCCGTTGCCTTTCCCGTTACCTATAGTATTATCTTGTTCTACGTAATCGGGGTTTTCGGCTTGGCGCCAAGGCTTCGCATCCATTTGTTGTGCCGCTAACTGTAGCCTCCTTCATTTTCAGTGGACCAGTGGTGAGTAGTGCGATTTTCCCAATTTCTGTGGCACGTAGCCGTTTATGATGATGATAGTTTTTTGGTTGATCGGACAAGGAACGACTTGCTAAACAGCTTCGCTGTTAAAAAATCCGAATTTTAAATGGATGAGTGTTTAGCTTAAGGTTTTCTCAGAAAAACATTGTGGATAACTTGAGTATTCCTTATGCACTTGCATGTTACGGACAAAACATAGAAGCATCACGACGTTCCTGTGCTGATTCCGCTTTTCTAGCAGTCTGATAAACACTACATTTGTATTTCTATAATTCAGTAAGCTATGCTCAAGCGTTGCTCATCACCGGAGGAATACGCTAATGAAAGTTCCGTATGATATAAACGTCATCGCACCGTAAAGTGCACTTCATTTTGATAATACTGTCGTCTGTGCCCTAACGTGAGTGCTGACGTTACATCAGACCATTGGTTACCCTTTAAACGCCAGTGTATTCGACGTTCGTGGCAATCCTACGATGAGCACACAACTACACACTTGCGAAAACACGTCGATCCAACCTCGTAACACTTGGCTCAAAAGTCAAAACCAAAAAATGCAGCATAGAAAATTACTCGCCGACTGCTTCGCATGACACTGAATCCCACAATGCGTAGGATCTGCCAAATTTTTAATGCTGTATTTTCTGTTTCGTTTTGAACTTCATGACGTTACGTTGTCGTACTGAATATAAATTTTGGAGCAAAAGCTTGAAAAATAAAATAAAAATGGCCCTCCCCAGTTGCTGCCAATAAACATTTTTTACAGAATAAGTTGCTATCATAACGTCCAGTTGTGCTGCTTTGTGTCTGGTTGCTGTCCAGTGTTCAAAGAGGTCACCAGAGTATACATATTGCATATGATGATAAGTTGCCAGGAGGTATCCCATTTAGTTTCACATGATAAGTCGCTCCACGAAAGATCGGTTTCCGTAGGATGCCGCGCGTTTGTCCGATTGGCGTAGCTTCGTATTTGTTTTCAAAACAGCGTTGCAGTTCAGTACGACCGCGCAACAAAAAAGACGCGGACAAGAGGGAAGAAGACATACCCAGCGCTGGGTGTGTCTTATTCTCTCTTGTCCCGCGTCTTTTTTGTTGCGCGGTCGTACTGAAGTTATGAATTACCAACTTGCCTAAAACGCTGCTCTCATTAAGCGTTACACATTTAAAACATCTCATCAATAGAAAACGTACTTCTCTGCGTCGGTGCTCTATTTAAGCAGGTTAAGCCACAAAATTTGACTCCAGTTGTTTGTTTGATTCGCGTGTTTACAATATGCGAACAAAGCATCTGAATTTGGTGACAAACACAACAATGTCACAGCTGAATCATTTCGCAACATTGTGTTCATTTTGACGATTTGCCCAGTATTACTCCAGCAACGATATCTGACAGTTGAATATGAGAGTGTCATTGATGCAGAAAGCTTACAAATGATAACGCTCGGCTAAAGCCACAAAACAGTCATAACATATTTTGTCATCAACAGTAGAGACTTGTGTATGTCCTGCTCTTTCCAGGTGTCTTCAGTGTACCAATTTCGACAGCAAAGAAGTCGGTCTTTGTGCGGCATCAATCATGCATGTCGGCGCTTTCTCAACTCTCTTTACCTACCTCGGCCATGGCTGCAAGGTCGTTTTGGCTGACATAATAGAGGCCGATGTCATTCTGTCCGCCATCGAAAGACATAAGGTAAACGAGAAGTTAGAGCCCTCGTGCAGTAGCCGACATGAACGCTCTAAGAAAGATTTCCACTGTTTAGGGCTTATCCTTACCTGAAGCAATTATAATCATCGACGTGCCTTGCACATTTGTTTAACGCTGCGCTTCACTTTTTTCTGGTTACGAATGCCACATCTGTATTCAATTTGCATGAGCGTAGCCGGAGACTTAGAGCGCAAGGCATCGTTGTCAGCTCCGGGATGTAGCGGTTTGAATCTTTGCCGCTGAACACCCACTATAAAAAAAAACTGCATCCCCTACCGAGTGCCCCGTTGCGTAAAGGGTGTGCGAACACCCGAATGGCTTGAGTTCTGCCGTCTACAATGGCTTAACCAGTTTTGATCACGCTCACATGGCATTCCTGATTGGAACGCCTCAGAAGGGCAGCGCCAGACAAACCAAACATGCGAAACTTGAGTGTTATTGCTTGCGGACAGGGACACGTTAAAAAAGGGCCGTAAAATGCGTTAAAGCACATCCTTAATTCTTTTCTTCGTCCGTCAACGAAATAATTATTTACCCCTAGAATTTATTCTAAGCACGAATTTCGGCGTTGGTGCTTCTATACTTATGTTATTGCGATAGCAATTATACGGACACTCTCTGCTGATTTTTGCCGTCGCCGTAATGCTCCGTATATGTATATACTTTGATCTTAGCCAAAAGACCGAGAAGCGATATATGCATATGTATGTATGTATGTATAGAAAAGGCACAACGAAAAATAGAAAAAAATTTCCAAGGCACCCGACCGCGGATTCGAACCAGCGACCACTCGCTCCGCAGCGCGCTGCGTTAGACCACTGAGCCACACGCCATGCATGCGCCGGCATAATAACGGCAAGCTATTTATAGATACCATTTACTGCTGGCGGTATGCAGATCTCGCAGGAGCTTCAGCGTGCTTTTCTATCACTGAAAGCCCCGACATTTTCTTTCAATTTGAAAACTGTCCTTGAGACGCGCACGAAAAAAGGGGCCCCTTTCTGTACCCACTCGTGATGTGGAACGAAAAAGAAGAAAAAGAACACCGCCCACACCTTGCGTGAGACGCCGCTGCGCGACAAGAGACGAAGAGGGGTCATTCCGCACGACGCTCTTTAAAAGAAGATATATCTGCGAGCGTCGAAGACACTCGCGGCGCGTTGCTGAAACACAAAGGCGTAACAACTGTGATAGCCGTCAGTTCACGCTTGTCCTGTGTATACCTGCGCGTCCTTTTCGAGCGACCTTCATTGTGCTTGCGCGGGAAACTGCACGTATCGAGCTGCTCGTCGATCTTCGTGTGACATTACAATTTCTTGCTATCGCGTTCATGGATTCGTCCTTGCGGCGAAACTGTGACTTTTTATTGACACGGTGAGAATCGATACGTACTACAAACCACTTTGATGCAGTCCCTGAACACTACGTAACACGGCAACAAGAAAGAATATATCGTAAACATACGAAACCAGGCGGCGTATAAATTTGTATGAGCACATATTTAACGCAAATGTAAGATTCTCGTTGTAAGAATGACAATAGGCAAATGCCACCATGTAAAAGTGGGCAAATAATTTCCGATGCTAATAAGTGCATTCTTTTTACTGAACGCAGCCAAGGGTAATCGGTCTCTACCCCGCACTTCTACTGAAGCTGGATCAATACCCACAAGTGGAGAATTTCGATACGAGCAGCATCAGAAATGTTATGTACGGTGGCCGCACGCTGAGCACGGCTGTGCTAGAGAGCATAACGAGAAAGCTCGGCTTGAAGACAATAACACAAGGTACAACTTTGGTTATAACTTGAAACTAGAATTGTTTATCCCGAAGTATTGGAATGGCTAACTGTCAAGGCAATCAAATGGTAATGTAGGAACAAAAAGATGTGATATGCATTTTACGGAAATAAGAACACGTTTTTTTTTTCTACGTCACCCCTTTATACATGCATCTGCGATTAATAACATACTGTGTAATACCATTCTCCAACCCTAAGTTGAAGGCTTCGGACTCACACGTTCAACGAATTTGCCATTATAAGGAGCTTTTCCTTGAGGTATTTTCGCAAAAAATAGGCGAAAGAGTGCAATGGGAATTTTCGCTCTGAAATGAATTATTCCCCACTATACAGATCGATAATCACCGATTTATCGTTCAGTACAAGGACATGCTAAAATTACTATTTAAACCTCATTCAATGAGCGCTCCAGTATTTTGAAGCTTAAGGTTGTCGAAACAGAGTACAGCAACAATTCAGGGTAAAATATGTATACCTCGACTCACCACAAATGCTCATTTTGTACCGCAAAAATCCACATTTTGTTAGAACTGCTGGTAAGCATCATTGCCTGATCAACAGTTTCCGCGACGTTAGTGTGTCCAAGACAACGTTGTACAAGCTGTTGCTTACTAATTTTATAGCCATCTTTTGTAATCGAACCAGTACTTAGCGCACAAAACTTGTGCAGGTGGTGCAAGATAATCGATATATGACCAGACAGCGTACAGTTCTCATTGCCATACACTGTACCAAAGGGCGTTATATTTCCTTTTTTTTTCTTCGTTTGGTTAATCTAGGCTGTAGTTAGCCCCGGGACACTGCATATATGCAACATATTTCTCTGTACGGTATTGATACGATTTCGCTCATATTTTTAATTACAACTCTGCTGACATTTAACTGATATGTGCCAGGATGAAAGATGAACACATAAATTTTCTAGTCTATGGTGGTCAGATCGATCATACTATTTTAATGTAAGCGAGATAACGCTCGTTTTAAAAAGTAACACAACCATCTGCCTAGCATCAATACACTTTGGCTTGTTTTTTCCTGATTATTTCTGCTGGTGTGTAAATATAAACGTCGTCATTAGAGGTGTGGCTTAAATATTGTAGTTTTTTTTATTTTGGTCAACGCGATAAGGACTACTGCTTACGCGCGCGAAATTACACTCTATTTACGTTCAACAGAAGAAGGAACGAGCACAGTGTATAACAATGCTCGAGAAAACAACTCCGTTTGACTGTGTCACTTAGGCCACGCCAATGTTTGCTCGAGTAATTATTGTAGTAAATTACAGGGACACCGTAATCTTGCTTGATGGCTGGCACGCCGGACAATATTCGAATCGGCTTACATGCAGCCGCACCTGAGCTACATGCACAGGTTAGCAGGTTGCCCTAATTAGTCTGATTGTACTGGAATGAAGGTTCATGTCAGCAGCATTCCTTGGAGGATTCCGCCGACAGCACTTTTCAAAAATGTCTGCGGTTCTACGATATGATTATGAGGCACACCGTAATGGAGGGCTTCGTAAATTTCCACCATCTGGTGTTCATTAACGTGCACTGACATCGCACAGTACACGGACCTCTAGTATTTGGTAACGGTACTTTACATTTCAGTTTACGGCATGACTGAGCTTTCAAGCTGCATAGCATGCACAGAACCGCTGCTTGACGAAAAAATGAGCGTTGGAAAGCCAACTCCATTCACGCAAGTAAAAGTGAGTACTAATGTGCAAATCGTGCAAGCAAAACAGTGAATAATGCACTTTGCGTTGGCAAGAACCAAAACGGTGTACTTACAAGTCTTTATGGGTTCTTCCTCTATACTAATAGGTAATTTCTCATGATAGACTACTGTATATTTCGTACATTTAGTTTCTCATTGCATATTACTGAGTGATTTTCATGCACGATCTAATGTGGGCATTTTATTTTGACAGCGGAGCTGTTAAGGCTTTCGTAATACCGTGCGGTGTCACCAAAAAACTATCAGCATCATGACAGGACTCTACGTTACAGTGCATGAGGCCCGTGGGCCTCTCGCTAGCGGCCCGGCCCCTACATGAAACTCTTCGTCCAACATTTTTTTTTCTTAAGAAGTGCTTTCATGAGCTACACAGACTTGACTGCTTTAAAACTTTGAAGGGTACTGGTCCAGGCTAGTTGGTAGGAATTCATGGTACGGTTACTTGCGCTCCTCTTAAGAACGTGGGACAGAGGTAAAATACATACCTTCGCAATGTCTCAAACATTTTCTTCCTGAGGCATTCCATGCGGTCACCATGTGTTCAACCATAACCGTGGGACAAAAAAAGCTATATTTCAAAATCGGCGTCCAGACGTCAGACATTCAGGAGATAGTATTGATATGTTTGTCGAAACCTTACATTTCTTCCTTATTTCTTCTATTGTCCGTATTCTAACTTTGTTGGGCTGTTAATAACTCCATGATCAAATCCCCTTCAGAATTGACCCGTATATGATACACGGGAAAGGCTTTCAAATGGCATCGTTAGCTGGCATTATGTTCGAACCTCAAATGCAACAGACAAAATAGAGCTGGCGGAGCTTTCCAAGTTAATCAATAGGCGTAAAGTAGCCGACATAAGAAAGTATAATATGGAGAGAATTGAGCATGCTCTAGAGAACGGAAGAAGCCTCAAAGCTATGAAGACAAAACTGTGCATAGGCAAAAATCAGATGTATGCATTAAGGGACAAGGAAGACAAGGTCACAACCAATATGGATAGAATAGTTGAGGTAGCGGAAGAGTTCCACAGAAATCTGTACAGCAGCCGAGACAGTCAGGATGATAACGTAAGAAGCAATAATAGCCCAGAGAAATCTGACATACCACCAGTATTGACAGGAGAAGTAAAGAAAGCCCTAAAGGGAATGCAAAGAGGCAAAGCCGCTGGAAAGGATCAGGTAACATCAGACCTGTTGAAAGACGGTGGAGAGATTATGTTAGAAAAACTGGCCACCCTGTAACGAAGTGTCTCTCGACAGGGAGGATATCAGATTCTTGGAAGAATGCCAACATCATCTTGATCCATAAGAAAGGGGACGTCAAGGACCTGAAAAATTACAGGCCCATCAGCTTACTGTCCGTTGTCTACAAGCTATTTACAAAAGTAATTGCTAACAGAATTAATACGACATTAGAGTTCAATCAACCAAAGGACCAGGCAGGATTTCGTACAGGCTTACTCAACAACAGACCATATTCATACTATCAATCAGGTGATAGAGAAATGCGCGGAATACAACCAACCCCTATACATAGCCTTCATAGATTACGAGAAGGCATTTGATTCGGTGGAGACATCAGCAGTCATGCAGGCACTGCGGAATCAGGGCATCGACGAAGCCTATATAAACATAATGGAAGAAATCTACAGCGGATCCACAGCCACTATAGTCCTCCATAAAGAAAGCGACAGAATCCCAATAAAGAAGGGCGTACGGCAGGGAGACACGATCTCTCCAGTGCTATTCACCGCGTGTTTACAGGATGTTTTCAGGGCCCTAGATTGGGAAGAGTTAGGGATAAGAGTTAATGGAGAGTATCTCAGTAACCTGCGATTCGCTGATAACATTGCATTGATGAGTAACGCGGGAGACGAATTACAGCTTATGATTACTGAACTGGATACGGAAAGTAGAAGAGTAGGTCTGAAAATTAATATGCATAAAACTAAAGTAATGTGGAACAATCTTGGCAAAGAACAGCGCTTTGCGATAGGTGGCGAGACACTGGAAGTTGTAAAGGAGTACGTCTACTTAGGACAGGTAGTAACCGCGGAGCCGAACCATGAGAGTGAAATAACTAGAAGAATAAGGATGGGATGGGGCTCATTCGGCAAGCATTATCAAATCATGAATGGTAGTCTACCACTATCCCTCACGAGGAAGGTATATAACAGCTGCATCTTACCGGTGCTTACCTACGGAGCAGAAACCTGGAGACTTACAAAGAGGGTTCAACTTAAACTGAGGACGACGCAGCGAGCGATGGAAAGGAAAATGATAGGTGTAACCTTAAGAGACAGGAAGAGAGCAGAGTGGGTCAGGGAACAAACGGGGGTTAAGGATATCATAGTTGAAATCAAGAAGAAGAAATGGATATGGGCCGGGCACGTAGCACGTCGGCAGGATAACCGCTGGTCTTTAAGGGTAACTGACTGGATTCCAAGAGATGGCAAACGCGTGAGGGGGAGACAGAAAATTAGGTGGGCAGATGAGATTAAGAAGTTTGCAGGTATAACGTGGCAGCAGAAAGCACAGGACCGGGTTGATTGGCGAAACATGGGAGAGGCCTTTGCCCTGCAGTGGGCGTAGACAGGCTGATGATGATGATGATGATGATGTTCGAACCACCCCCCCCATCCCCTCCTCCGCGCCCCAACCTGCTTCTGTGCGGGATCTCGCGGGAGTGTAAGACCCGTATTCACAAACGAAACTTATCCTTAACTTATGACTTCAGTAACCGATTGGCACTTGACGCGTTTAACAGACCAATCTTGTACTTAAGGTAAACTTAAATCGGCACTTAAGTACCGAGAAGTAAAGTACATCTACTGGATACCTTAAATGTTACTTTCGCTGTTTTTTTTCGTGATACAATATGGCCGACCACTACGGCAGTGTCGCCGACTTCACCGATCGTGCTGGCCGTGTGGAAGAAACTGCGCAGAATGAAGCATATCGTTAAGCGCCGCTCTTACTCCAAGTCCTCAGGGATTGGCAGAATCTCATAGCGGCGTATAACGACGCGGGATTCCTGTCGCGGTACCGCTTTTCCAAGCGAGTGGTACTACGCCTCTTGCAAATGCTGCCGACAGCCCCTAAGGACAACGAACGTGCTCTGGTCACGCCCTTGCGCCACTGCATGCCGATGACATACGTGAAGCATATTTGAGAGGTGAGGCTATTTCGCTTGCTTCATTAAACAGTATTAGTGAGTCGTCCGCAGCAGCTCACCAGACGCAGGCTTTGATGGCAGCTCGCGTCCGTAGAGCTGCTGCGGGCAGCTTGCGTCTGCAGAACAGCTGTGGACGCCCGAATAAACTGTAATGGAGCAAGTGAAAGATGCTCACCTGTTAAATTTTTTTTTAATTGTTGGTTCCTTTCATATGGCAACGCTCCCATTATTAATTTAAAAAAAAAGGAAGGCACACGAGCGCTCTGACAATACAAGAAGTTAGAGAAAAATACCAAACGCTGAAAAGCAGAAAAAGAATCCAAGGAGCGAAATGCACGTATGGTGACGAAAGAACTGCTCGTATTGCACGCGATATGTCACCGTAGTAACAAACACTTGTAGACGACAAAATAACCGCGATCTGCGACGACCACTTTATAGCGACGGCCGCTGAGCGGAGGCTGCTTGTTGTGGCCAGCCGAAGGCTTAAAACCGACAAAAGCGAGAATTATTTTTTCCGCCTCTTACGAAATGTACCATGATAAAGACAAGAACATTTACGGCCAGGGTTCCGAGAAAGTTACATTAATTTATTGGTGCTTTATTTAATGAAACAAGTATAAAACCTTTGATAGTCTCGTTCCCAGGAGCCTTACTTACCGAGAAAAGTGGTTCCTTTCATAAGTGAGCTTTAAGTATAGTTTTTGAAACATTCCCCATACTTATCTTAAAATTATACTTTCCTCGTACTTTCATAAGTCAACTTAAGGTGATACTTAAGTTCTGTTCTTGAATAGGGGCCTTAAACTTAGCGACTGCGGATCGCTAGCTGAGGTGAGTTTGAGACCCCTGTTCTAGCTCGTTGCTCGGCCTGCGCGTGCACTCTTCATCCTCTTCATCTTCTGCTCGCTCCCCGAATACGTGCGCCCGGCTGATTAGCAAATTAGCCAGGCGCTGCACCTAGCTATGTAAGCTAGGACATATTAAGACCAAGCTAATGAAGCCAAGTCATGCTAAGACTGAGCTAATTAGGCCACGTCTTGCTAAGAAAATGCTAAGACCATGACCATTAGGACCACGCTAATTAGGCCGTGTAACGCAAATGCCGAGTAAGTTAAGACCACGCAAATTAAGATAACGCTTAATTACGAGGAAACTAATTAAGATCAAGTCATTAATGATTTTGCTAATTATTGCCATGTTTATAATACATTCTTAATTAATTGTGACCTCAGTAAGGTCTTTTAATTGGGATCTTAACGTGGTATCAATGACGAAAGTCATTGATACCACGTTAATTAATAGCTTGCTAATTAAGACAAAGTTAATTAACACCATGATAGTTGAGACCGCGCTGATGCGGTCTTCACTCCGAAGCAGACTGAGCAGACCAAGCACACTGAGTAGAGGTTGAGCCACGTAAAAAGCTGGAAGAAGCTAGGTGATCACAAGCTCCGCTGATGGCTCCAGCCTTGCACCACCAGCTATAATACAAGCTGACCCCATTTTTAAAGACGATAGTCTTTCTTGGGATACTTAAACGGAGAAATTTTGGTCTGTCTGTCTGTTTCTCTGTTTGTCGGCACGTCACACGATTCAGCCACCCGATTAAAGTTTAACCACTTTCTCAGCGCCCAGCCATCTTGCACAAGTATTTTTGTTCATACTTGTGAACGTTGTCGATCAAAAAGCAAATGTTACGCATGTCTGAGGAGCAACGTCAATACATAAGTAGTCTCTGGTATGTTTCTTTATAAGAAAATACATAGATACGTAATTATGAAGACCCCAGCGTTTCTTAGGCTGCGCTCAAAAAGCGACGCTATGCACGAAAAAGCCCTCGGCCGACGATATGTTGCTGCTGGTTTCTGCACAAGGTGATGTTTCTCGACAGCACTGCCAGATGGCGTCCATGTCTCACGCAGCGCCTCGGCGCCTCCTTTATTTTATCAAGGCCAGCCAGATGCGGCCGATTCAACCAACGTTTATAGAACCTGTTCAGTTTGAAAACTCGGCGGTGTTGCGCGGCGCCGCCGCAGCAGTGGCTAGAAGTGGCGCTGTTGTCGCAACAGGCTTCAGCCAGTCCAGCAACGCGCGCCGGATCGAGTGTGTGTTTGGCTGCGGTTGCGCTGTGTCCGCGTGTTGTAGTACGCTCACTGCGCTCACTGAAGAGATTTTGCGTGCTGTTGTGCTCGATGTAGCGTGCATGTTCGTTCATCTGCAATGCCGACTTGTGTGTCTGGATGCATAAGCGGCTATAGGAGTTCCGAGAAACTTCTGGGCTCCACGTGATTCGGCTCTCTGTGCAGCGTGAGATCGCGCTATTCCCGCCGCCTTGATAAAAGGCTGTCGGACAAATTGCGAGTTTGCGATGTGCATTCTCATGCCGAGGACATCTTGAAAACGTAAAGACACGTTGTCGACGGGAAAAAAGTCGAATACACTTGCGATAATGAAGTGGAGTGTTCTGCAGGGAAGTGTGCCGAAAGTTCTTCCTATAGCCTCCCGTCGTATCTTGCGAAGCCGAAAAAAAAAAAAAAAAAAAAAAAAAAAAAAAAAAAAAGATTCCAGATCAAGGGAGGACGGTAGAAAGAAAAAGTTGTTTGAAGCGTGTTAAAACACCCTGCGAGTCTGAAAACTGTGCGGATAACCCAGACTTCACTTCGGCAGCCTGTGCGCTCCGTTTGAGTGGTATTGAAAGTGTTCGTATGCCGTCTGCGAGTTGGCGCAGCATTGACAGGTATAATGAAAACGGTAGTTTTGTGGCCTTTTAAGCTATAAACTCTCAAGAGCGCACACTAGTCATTGAAAAATGCGTCATCGTCGCTGAAGATATGTCAGTGAGCGTTAGTGTGCATGGGCGTGTTGCAAAGACATTTAGATCTTGCACTATCACAGCGCTTTCATACCTGACAGAACTGCTCGCGCGTGCTGCAGCACTGAATGTGTGCCCAGGCTTCGTAAGAGTATGCGCAAGGCGCTACTATATGAAGAAAGAAGCAGCTGCTGTGAAGTATTAACCCAGAGTATAATCTGCATACTCTGTTCGAAGCTGAACCTTGCGAGCTCTAATGGCTCCTTCCCGCAACTTGCGCAGATGAGCCAGTGAAAAAATTCGGTCCCGACTGGGTTTGATGGCTATCGAGGTATGTCGTGACACATGCATCACTTAGTCATGCGCTTGCGAGGGTCGATTTCTGCAAATGCGCTGTGCCGCTTAGTCGATCTGCATGACAATTTTAAGCGATGTTTCCTAATCTTCCTGATGTTTCTTGGGCACTTAAAAGAACTATAATGGGTTATGCGAAGTATGTGAGCACAACCCACTGCACAACTCGCGCAGCTCCGATGAAATTCTGTAGTTACGTATTTTCACAGGACCTACCAGAACCTTTCAAGTCTTCCCCTTTAGCTGAAAAACATTGTCAAAGCTGCTCGCTTTGTTATTGAAAAAGTGCATTTATTCAATGAGCAGCACTAATGCCTGTCGCGCTGAAGATGATGAAAGCCGCAGCGTCCGCCGAGCACTGGGTGCCTGCTATAGTTCGCGCAACATAGAACACTATCTAACGCGCTTTCAAACATTCTTGCTAATGGGTTAAACTTTCACGATTACCTAAAGATAAAAACTAATCGTTCTCGGCGTTGCGTTTTCAAGCAACTCAATATTTGCGGGGGTAGCAGCTGCATGCGCGACGCTCGCTCGCGCTTCGTCGTCTGCTAAGTAGAGCCTGTTGCTGCGGTAGCGCCACCTGGACCGAAGGTCGGTTTTGCGCCGCTTTCAGAGTATGGCGGAGGCGGAGAGTTTGGCAACTGAACAGGTTCTATAAACGTTGGATTCAACATAGAGAAAGCGCTGTCTGAGGCAAGGCAAAACAGTGTAGTACGGCCGGCAGAAGACTATCGTCTTTCGACGACATTTGCAGCGAAGCACGCAGATACGCGGCCAATTTTTTATTTCTCAGGCTAATTGCGTCTCTAAACTTTTTTTCTTTTGCATTGAAAGCGCATGCACCTGAATAATAAGGACGGCAAAACCGACATTTGCGCTGAATGCATAATAGTTAACAATTGTTGGGGTTTAAAGTCCCAAAAGCACAATATGATTATGAGAGACGGCCGTAGTGGAGGGCTCCAGAAATTTCTACCACCTGGGGTTCTTTAACGCGCACCTAAATCTGAGTACACGGGCCTCAACTGCGCTGAATACAGACCACTGCCGAGGTTTTCTGCATACCTAATTCCTCTTCTCGCCAATTCATCCTATGTAAGCGAGAGGTAAATAGATGTATTAGAACCAGCTATGTCGTGCACTATTGTTGACATCGTTCACCTATTGTTTACCGCTGTCTTCTTGCGGTTGCTTAGCTGTATTACGCCCGATAATGCCCAAGAGCGGCTGAGTGTCAAGGATATCCAACAGTCTACTATCTAGGAAAGGAAATCTCAGACACAAAACAGGAACACACACAAACGTAAAGACACGGACACGCGCACACTCACAACTGAATCTAATTATTGCGCTCCTTCGCTTCATAAACCCTCAGGTATGGGCGCAAACCATACCAAAGCACCTTAAAAGATGCGAACAACACCTAATCATGTCGCTGTTCATATCTTGTAAGCTATTTTGTTGTGATCTTGTGCGAATGTTTAAGGGTTGGTGAAGCCAAGCAGCGGAATAATTAGATTCAGTTGCGAGCATGCTCTTGTCCGCGTTTTCTTTCATCCGTTTGCCCGCGCTGCGCCTGATATTTCCTTTCCAAGCTATGGGCCCCAGCCGCGCGACAGCAAACGTTCCTCAGTCTATTTATCACCACCGACGCTATTGGCTGTACGGCAGCGTCGGTGGTGATGTCTGTAGGCTATGATGCTGTAGGCGTTGAGAATCACATTCATGGAGTTCTGCTATTCGTGGTCTCTCTTTTCCAGCCTTCTGGAATATGTTAAAGGGGCATTGATTCGGGCAAATGACTCTGATGCTGTGAGGGACGGCATGACCGACGGCATATATCACCGGCCGTTTTGGCCGAAATTAATGCCGCCACATGAAATGGAGCAAACAATGCGCCACATAAGTGCTGCAGATCATGTACCAGCTCAGGTAGCTTACAAGACGAGTTTAGTCTCGATGCGGGGGGCAGCATTTCAGTACGATTATTAGGCCATGCACAGGCCATTTTTTCATGCATCTGAAAAACTTACTGAGAAAGAGACAATTCAAACGTTGCTGTGAGGCAAATTTCGGTGACCTAGCATTTTCCGACCTTTTAAGAGCTGGGCAGTAATATACTTGAAAATATCCGCTGATCTCTCAATTAGACCTGAACTGTAATAGGTGATTATTTTACATTCTCCCGTAATTACACTATTGGACAATATATTGCAGTTGCAAATCAAGAACTCCAAGT
>JALIZH010012488.1:0-58005 GCA_030522465.1 Rhipicephalus appendiculatus
TCATGCGAAAAATCATCATCATCTCGTAGTGACGTCACCGTATGAGGTCATAATGACGTTACAGATCATCAAAATTTGCGACGTAACATGACAGGTCACGTGATCACGTCATCACATGTCATCGTCGCTTCGTCAAAGGTGTGCCGATCACGGAGGCCGTGCCAAAAGCTTGCAGCGCCCCCCGATCCTGGAAGCAGAGCGAAACCACGTTATGTGCAGACGGCGTCAGTAGGGGGGCAAGATCAGTACTATCGACTGAGAAAAAAAAAAGAAGGTGGTCTTCACCTTCGAGTCGTCTTAGTTGAACGCATAAAGGACCCGGCCTGTAAGGTTTTCCCTGCTGAGTGGATTGCATTGAACATTGAACATTGTTTATTTGCAGGAAAAAAGATACAGAATTCCCCTGCGGGAGGCAAAGACTAAAGGCTAAAAGCCTGACGAGGTCTTGACCTCCTAATACAGTCTGCATCAGTGACATAGTACATAAGTAACATACATATATACACATCGGCGACATGTTTTACAGATATTTTATACATTTCACTAGTTTAAGATACTTGCATGCAATCATATTAAATGATTAATGCATTTAGAACATGCTTTTTTTCGGCATACTCAAACAAGCATTGATTCGAACACCCGCTCCCCCGACGGTATCTTTATTTCAACGTGATTTCACGCTGCATCCGGAATTGGAGGCATTGGAAGCTTACTGCACCTCATGTTATTTTGCATTGCCTCCGCGATCGGCCCATCTTTGAGGAAGCGACGATGCCATGCTATGACGTCATCATAAGACGTCACATTATAGCGAGATCGTGATTACGTCACAAACTTTGGTGAAGTCGGACGTCATATGGTGACGTGACCGCATAGTGATTCAATATTGCATCACTCGGGCTGACTCCAACGCTACCGAAACCAACAGTTACTTTTCGTGTTTGATAAGGCATCTAATACCTGTGTCACACGGGCGCGCAAGAAGTCTTTTATGTAAGCGGTCTTTTACGAAGTTTTGTTGACGCCATCTAGTAGACAAACCTGCAAACACTCCTTTCCGTGCGCAGTAAATTGAATAAATGGCCGTTGTGGCGTTTGCAGGTTTGTAGAGGGCGTCACCAACACTTCGTAAAAGACCGCTTACGTAAAAGACTTTTTTGCGCGCCCGTGTGACACAGCTTTTAGGCTTTCGCCTGAAACATGATGTAACGCACGTTCGCATCGGTATAAAGCCAATTCATTCTAAAAATAAAGGGCGTGCAAACACGATGAAGGCGCTGTTTTGTACTGGCATAGGGATGAAGAAACGCGTTTGATGATTGAGGCATGGAATACCGATAACAGTGGCAGCGTATGCGTGAGCCAACCGTCTATTAACTTGCATAGAGATGAAATCAAGTGCCTTAACAGTTATCTTTCACGTAGACCCCCACGCGTGCCGGATTGATAGGTTCGCCTATCGTGTGGGATATTCGTAGATAAGTTCTCGTGCCTTCTTTCTTTTCCGCCCTTGCGGCGTTTGCGGTGTCGTGACTTCTATCTTGTGTCCGTGTTTGCGCACCCTGCCTTTTAAGACTGAATACTTACCAACTATCTCAGCTCTCTGTTATTCAAAAACCGATTCGTTTCTCTCGAACTTAAGAGCCGAGGCAAAGGTTCAGGGCCTAGCTACCCAGGGCTTAAGTCTCCCATCATTCGAAGGGGGGCCCTTATATATATATATATATATATATATAGACAGAGAGAGAGAGACTGTAGTGAAGCCAACTGTCTCTAGCACTGAACAAATGCTTAAGGATGTTATGCAAATAAACATATTACAGTTATAATTTCTCCGTACACATCACTACTGCCAGAAAAATCAACACCAGCGCTAGTCAAATGGGTGCAGCGGGGGGTACAGCTAATCTACCAAGGGGGGCCGAGCCCCTCCTTAAAAAAATGGAAGGAGTCCCCACCCCCCACCCCCCTGTTTTTAAGCCCTGGAGCTACCAAAGAAACGTTACCAGAAAAAGGGACAGAAGAGAGAGAGAGAGAAGGTATATAGAAAAGGTAGGGAGAAGGGACAGAAGGGTGGGTTTGGAATAGAGGCCCTGCCCCGTTGTACCATTGAAGGAGCGGAGATGGATGAACGTGATTTAGAAGAAACGGGTGGCGCATATAGGAAGCGGTCCTCTCGGTGCGCGTGGCGGGGGGAATCGATTCGAAGTGAAACAAACTGCTTTTCCTCGTGCGACATTACACATGTATGCGTGACCTGGCGTCGCTGCTATTACTTCCAGTCAGCGCACTTGCGCTTGTTTGTAGTCGTAAGCGCATGCGCCTGTCTGCCACTCGCAGGCCTCCGTGAATTTATTCGTAGGTTCTCTTCCTCTTACCTTCCTTGCTTTATTTCTTATTTAATCTATCTATCTATCTATCTATCTATCTATCTATCTATCTATCTATCTATCTATCTATCTATCTATCTATCTATCTATCTATCTATCTATCTATCTATCTATCTATCTATCTATCTATCTATCTGTGTGTCTGTCTGTGTGTCTGTCTGTCTGTCTGTCTGTCTGTCTGTCTGTCTGTCTGTCTGTCTGTCTGTCTGTCTGTCTGTCTGTCTGTCTGTCTATGCTTGTTTCTATGTTTCTGCTCTTAAGGAATGTACAGTTAAAAGAGGGTTGAATTAAAACGTTCGTAAATCCTAATCATGCGGTGGCAGTCGCATTTTCGAGCAACTTGTATCCTTAACACATGTTGCTCAGGCACTTCATTCATGCTTCTAGGTTCAAGATGGTCGTACTTAACGTGAGAAATTTAGGTAAAGAGAAGATACAAACGCTAACACGCATTTAGACCTTTGTCAGAAGATACGGCGTATAGACATAAAACCAACAAGACAGGTGCTAGGATGTCTAAAAAAAAAAAGAAAGAGGAACCACCTTGGGCAGGTGCGCAGATCACGTCGATCCAAAGAGGCTACGAACATTAGAGTTATCTAGCGGTGCATAGCAGCGTGAACGTAATGTTTTAAATGCGAAGCATTTCTTAGCGAACTTCGGCGACTTTGAGCGTATCTATCTAGCTATCTATCTATCTAGCCGCCTACGACTTTGTGCTCTCCTGGCCGTATCGGTAATAGGATTTACACCAAATTCGGTATGGCATAACAAGACTGTATGACGAACATAATTGGCTGGTCATATCATGAAAATCATGACTAAATTGTCATGAAAAGTATGATTTACATGCCACGGCCGAAGTGCTTCTGAGGCCGTTTTCTTAACTTGATATATCCAAAAATTGGTGCGATGAGACATTTCTGCATGACCAACATAAATGACAGGTCCTAACATGTAAAACATGACATGGAAATTATGTAAAGCATGATTTGAGCCTTCCTGGCTGCTTCGGATTACATCGATTCCCACAGAGCGTGGGACCTGCCGGCTTTTTGTTTGTTTGTTTGTTTGTTTGTTTGTTTTGGTTCTTGGGTCTTCTTTTTCATCCAGCTGTCGGGACCCAGTACATCACCTTTTCTGCTTTCCTTTACGCAGTCTCTCCTGATTACACCCAGGGAAGCGACGCCGACTTCGCCTCCTCGCTGAGCGAGGCGATTCCATGTTGGGTGAGACAGTCGTACGCAGCCTGTACAGCCTCCAGATCCGAGAGCCCGAAATGCTCATGGAGAAGCGCGTCACGCACTCGTAAAGCCCTCGCTTCGCGAAGGTAAGCCAGAGCTTAATATGTACGCCGGTCGAGGCAGGGGAATGTTTATTATTCACCTTGGCGCAGACGAGAAGCACAGACTTTCGAGAAGACTTCAAAAACTTCACTATAACGTGAAATCCCACCTGTAGGTCACATCTGAGTAAATGACTAGAGGAAACACTTCTTGGAGACGCTAAGGTAGCTACCGAAACATTCCTGCAACTTCAAGATACACGCAACTTCACTTCGCATCATTTCAACTTCACTGAACCGTGAAATCCTGCCCGTAAGTCTCATCTGGGTGTATAACTCGAGGGCAGACTTTGCGTTGGTACTGAAATGTTTCTTTGAGGGTTTACTGGAACTAGTACATAGCAACTGGCAATGCGGGTTAGAGGATGGCAAAAGGTGGCATGCGGGCTACGACGGTGCTAAGATGACACGAAGAAGACAGGGTGATCGAGAATGCGACACCGACACGACATGGAGGCGATGACAAAGACGACGAATGTATTTATGACGACCCCATTGAAGACTTCAAGAAGGCGTTGATGGCGCCAGGATGACGACTGCGACGCCACGGACACGGAAACGATACGATGATAGCATGCTGACGACTCGATGACAACACTGTGACATCCACAGCACAAAGACGAAACCTACACGATGGAACGTAACGAACACGTAATAAAGACACGTTGCGGACACGAAAACGTTGACAATTACATGGCGACATGATGGCACGGACAATTATATTCTAGTACCGGTATTACGACTTTGAATGTTCATTCATGTGTAGATTTTGTACCGTTCTGTTTCTTTTTTTCTTTTGGTTATTGACAACTTCGCGATGCAAACTATTGCGTAAGAGAAGACGAGTTGTCGTATCCACACCTAGGCACCAGCATCTTGTTAAAAACATTTAATATTATTTAAACAAAAAAGAATAGACGACGAGAACTCTAAAGATGGCAAGACGTGTCGTTTGTTACGACGATAAGGCCGAATGGGAATAATCCTGTCTTTTTCTTCTTTCCTGCAGCTATTGTAGTGCTCTGAAACATAAAATAATTTCTTTCGTGAGACTAAAGGTGCTTCAGCGGCTGTAATAAAGGGTTTGCTTACGATGCCAGGTAAATCGTTCTAAAACAACCTTTTAACCTGCGTGTCACTGAATTTGCAGCATTGTGACAGCTTTCTGAAACCGTCCAGCCATATATTCAACTTTCGTGTAACGTTAGTCAATTGCTTGGCCTTTGTAAGAGGCTGAATGACATTGACAACAGCATAATCTTTGCTCTCTTAACAGTGTCTAAGAAGACATCGAATATTGAACAATACGTCATGAAAATCCGAGGAGAGAGAAAAGGCCCTCACCTATGTATGCGGAAAATCGCGGTACTTCTTTGCTGATTTTCGCCGTGGAATGTGACTTCATTTTTTCGCTGGCTCATTCTCGCTCTTCGATCGCATCGAGCCGCGAAACTTTCTGATGAAGCAGCAAATGACCCGTGAGAGCAGGGCTTCGTTTTCAGGCTATGCTTTCGCTGTTTTCCTTTTTCTTTTTTTTTTCTTTTTTGTTGTTACCTCAGCCGTATTGGGGGAGACTTTCTGGTATCAACGTCTCAGAGAGCTTAGGAAACCGTAGAGTTTCTATAAAAAGTAACTACAGAGGGAGCTAAAGGGGGGATCCTTCAGTTACCATGGCAACAGTGAACATAGTACACGTATTTGTCTAATTTGCGGGCGTTTAAACATTCTTGTTACACCATTTTCCGTACGCTTTAACTTCAACCTCCAAGTTCCGAGCGATAGCATCGTACCTAGGCGTTTCAGTCATTCTTTCTTAGTATTGGGCGCTACAAGATACCACCGTACAACATCGGACTTCTCCAGAAGATAAACTTGGAGCAGTTGGCGGCAACTGATCATTCGAAAGCTACTGCGCGAAAATCAGTGCTTTTGCGCTGTGGCCTGTAAATGATATAGGTCTGGCGTTGATGTCTGCGTCTCGGAGTTCCGGTATTTCGTGAGACCCAGTATTAGACCCAATGACAAATAGGAATGTCGCTATAACCAAAATGTTGATACATATGATTCAACCCTCCACAATGATGCCCGGTCACGCATTGAAACGTGACAGTTCTTTTTGGTGTTGTCGTTGCTGTTGTTACTATAACGACTGCTACAAGCAATTACTTGTGATAATCGTGTCATGTGGCTGCAGATGGGATCGCTAAAGGTAATGTAGGCTCTGCTGTAAGTGTTCGAGTAAAAATCACGCCTATATGACATGAACTGTAGACGCTGGAAACAAAAGTACTTTCATTACTTAGCCCTACAATTTGCCAATTTCAATCCGTGAGTTCTGTATACCTGTTCCCGTACATAATTAACGGCCAAGTTTGAGCGCATAGAGACGGGACTAATTTTTCCAACATTCTTTTCTCAAGCCGCATTGTTTATTCATTTTTATGTCCCGCACACGTATCCAATGCGCATGCGTCAGAGGCCAACTAATAGCTGTCCTCATTAAGCTATACCCTTAACGAGATGTCCCATGCACTTCTCAGTTCGGCGTTCAAGTAAAAAAAGAAGGGATCGTTAACGACGTTTAACTCCTACCTACCTACCTTGAACACACGAAAAAAAACCTTTGATGACTGGAATCACGCGAAGATGGCTTCAAAGGAATGTTTTATCCCACTCCTCCACAAGGGGGGTGGGGGGTGCGGAAGTACAGGGGTTCACTGATCTCAGTTTGCCTCCTTTCCCACAATGCATCTACGCAACCCCTTCTCGTCATTGCGAGGGCGACCGTGCGCTTTTGCCACCGTCATTAGGCTAATCACCGAGCCACGCCATCCCAGGTATGCGGAGCATTGTTAAGCGCGTAATGGGCGCTGTTTGTTTCGCCGTTTTTAAGGCATCGCGAAGGCTGGCACCCACCGCACCAGCAACGCGAACTGCGCGCAAGTTAAAATGTCGTTAGTTGAAAACAAGGAAACAAAACGAAGATTGAAAGTTCGCGTTGGAAGATGTATTCGAGAGTAAAATGCATGTGAAGGCTCGAGAGGGATGGGTCAGGTTAGCCAGCCGGAGCACGAACAAATGTACTGCCTGCACGATGGTTAGATCACAGTAGATGTTGTGTGTTTACAGTACATTGTGTGGTTATGGCTAACACAACAACAGTTGCAAGTCGTCCTACTTGCTCTCAAAAGGTATTATTAAGGCGAAAGCCTTAGATGCCTCATCAAAAATTGACCGTCGACGTGCCGCGGCGTCGGAAACGCGACTGATGCAAGAAATCATTGTCACATGATATCGTCACCATATTACATCACGAAGACGTCAGGGACGAATTTCGTGACGCCATCATGACATCACTATGACGTCACTGTGACGACAGGTGACGTAGCGTATCATGATCACATGACACCGTAGCTTGGTCAAACGTGGGCCGATCACGGAGGCCGTGCAAAACCGGGCGAGCTGCTGAAATCTTTCGGAGTGTGGCGGGCAGGACCCATAGAGTTTCCTATAAATACACTAGAGCTAGTGTCTATGGGGGCTGCAACGAACGGCGCTTCAGCCAGCATGGGAATGATGGGTAGTACACAAATGTGCCTAGTCTTGCCTATAGTCTTCGTTCTTTCGGCTCCGTTTGGCTCCGTGTAGCCCGAATCCGCTTTGCCGCAACACGAAGTTCAGCAAAGGTTTGGCAGTTACGCTTCACCACCTTGCCCTTTTTAGGCTAACGAATTCAAATAGGCTCAAGAAGTTCACAACGGTCCATTCTTCTATCCGAAACAGAACCGAAACACAAGAATAAACAAAGCCACAAGCGCGTTCGAAGCCGCAAGCACGAAGACTAGGAAAATTTGTGTACTACCCATCATTCGCATGGTGGCTGAACGATCGCAGAACCAGAGTCCCCTCTAGTTAATTTTAGGAAACTCTATGGATGGCAGTGCACGATCAATACATCGACTGAGAAGAAAAATATGGCATTCACTTTCGAGTTCTCTTAAATGAATGCATAAGAAACCCTGTGAGTTGTTTTTGAAACCAACCGAGCCCTTAATGCCTTCCCGTTCTTTCCTTCCTTGATTCTTAGTTAGAAACGTGGTTCTGAAAGAAAAAAGAATCACTTTCACGTGAAGTGCGAAGTGTTGCATGCCAGCAATAGCTGAGCACTGTTAGTGTTCAGTATACTATCGAGTCTCTGGCGACTTTCGGCTACACCACGAATATGGTGACACCGTGGCTGCCAGTGAGACTAAAGGCGGCCGACACATTCAAGATCCTCGCCGTAGCCCCGAAAACCTCCCTTCGTCTTGGGTCCAGCAAGGTACGAAGGAGACTCGGGAAGCCCCATGGAGGGAAAAGTTTGAAGCAACGGCAAGCGAGCTCTCCCCGCTGTGGGATTAGGGGAACGAGACGCCCACCGCCGCCCGCCTTTCGAGAAATACGTAGTTCCGACGTTAGGCCTAGCGCTAAGCCTACCCGGGGCTTTGCGAAGTCTCAAGTTTCTCGGCGAGGGCCCCCGTATGCGGGGGAGCGTTAGGCCTCGCTAAGCACCGGACTCCTCATCATGTTTCCTTTCTTTATCTATTTCCTTTCCTCTTCATTTTCCTTTCTTTAGTGTTTCGGGCACCTGGTCTTAGGCCTTGGCGAACAAATGATACCCGCATTGTTCATGAAGACGTGGGCCTGCTTAACTTCGTTGCATGTTTTTGGTTCTGTTTGGCAACTTCTAAGTCAACTGAGAAGACTAACACTCGTGTCAGCCAATCAGGAACGATAACCGGCTGTGTGTTTCCAGCATAAATGCGGGGCCCACCCGTGCTGCGACCCTTCCTTAGCGGCGCCGATATTCAGTCCGTTAACGTTGAATACCATCAAAGGCAGGTAACTCACGAGTCATCTTTATTAATTTATAGTCATCTCTATTACTATTCAGGTTTCTCAGGATAGTAAGCATGAATTTCAGTCATTTGTGTTTCACAAGCCCCGACCATCGCCGATATTATCCCTTCTTCAACGTCAGCCCGCTGCAGCACAAGTTCTCTGCGAACCTACAATGAGAATTCATGTGACGTCAACGGACAATGCTGGCTGTACAACATGGCGGTCCCGATGACGTCAGAGTTTAAATCCCCCTCCCCAAAAACAGACGTTCCCCAAGAGAGATGCCATCACCCTCAAGCACCAGTTTTGTTATCACCATCAACTGATATTGCCCATTGAGCCCGAGTGCCCATTGATCGACATTGTAATACAGTAAAAACTTATTAATTCGAACTCGAAGGGGGCTACAAAATCGCTCGAAGTGGAGTTCGAATTAGTGGGCGGGCACTAGAATGAACGAAAATTGCGTCACACTGCGTTGGTAGTACACAAGGGAGCCGCCTCTGGACTCGTTATAGCGAACTAGGCGCTACTACACGTTTTGTGGCAGGTGATTTCGTAAATTGGAAGGGAGGGGTCAGGAGGTGCTGTGCCTCCCCCCTTCCTGGTGCCGATATTTATTCATGCACCAGCAATAAGCAACACAGCTTTATTTAGCACACTCAGGTGAGGCATATCCATGTGAAACGCCCTTCAGGACTGAGAGTCAACTTTTCACATTACCGACTGTGAATGGGCTTGCCATTCATGCCACGGCCGTGAAAGAAGGGCTGTCTGGAATAGGTGCCCCCGTTCACCTCTCTCACTTCCTGGAAAAATTCCTTCGGACGCCCTTGCCTTCAGGGAAGCCTTAACATCTCACTACTCTTTGACCCTTCCCGTTTCGCCTATTGCTCTTACCCGCGTAATCCTTCTTACCTCACCTAGCTGAAGCGGACGCATTTTCTTCATTCTATATTGCCTAAATATGCAAGTTCCCAACATGCATGACTAAAGTGTCTGCACACCTATCTGAAGAATAAATAGAGAGTGAGCGAGAAAAAGAAATCATGAATGAAAATCAGGAAGAATAACCCGGTTGACTTTCCTGCACTAGGAAAGGGTGAAGGGTACTGAAAAATGAGAAAG
The DNA here is from genome assembly GCA_030522465.1 of Rhipicephalus appendiculatus. Classification (NCBI taxonomy): domain Eukaryota; kingdom Metazoa; phylum Arthropoda; class Arachnida; order Ixodida; family Ixodidae; genus Rhipicephalus; species Rhipicephalus appendiculatus. Next base: position 9,745 of record JALIZH010012488.1, read on the forward strand.
AGGAGATAAGTTTCCGCTTTTCACAGGCACACGCTCACAGATAAGGGATAAAAAAGGCTTGAAGGGATCTTAAGCATCGCCTCAGATAGCAGACAAGAAATTATACAAAAAAAAAAAAAAAAAAAACAGAATCAGAATTAATATACACGAGTCTAGTCGAAAGAGGGACAGAAAACTGGCTCGAGTGCCTAACGAGGCCTGGCACTCACTACGACATACGGGCGCGTTAGGCCTGACCGAACCGAAGATGCCGACGACTAGGCCTAGCGGGTGGTAGGCCTAACGCTAGTCCTCGGCGCATACAGGACTTATCTGGGCGACTGGGTGGTGCCCGCTGGAGCCGATCGCTGGCCGTAAGCCCCCGCGGACCCCGTCAGTCCCGCAGTTGGAGGCACGCCAGCTGCAGAGCTGCCGGGTAAAAAGCAGCACTTTCGAGGTGTCCGAGATGAGATCACAAAAAGCTTCCGGTGGTAGGGAGTGAAGCCTAGAAATGGGGATGATGGGGATTAGGAGTCCCTACAGTTGGGAATCTCGAAGCAACAGCCAAGAGAACGCATTCATCAAGGGACTGGGGATTTCCCTGTACTTGAAGAAGAAGCATGAAAAGGAGGAAGAGAGGGAGAAGAGGAGGAAGAATAAGCAGTTAGGCGTAAACGTTACGAAAAGCGGTGAGCATTACCAGGAATAACGAAAAGTGGGCGCTCGAACATTCCCTGCAACATCATCTGAATTCTTGATGCATATAAGTGCGATAAGCTGTCATCATCTCCATCATGAAACAAAAAACAAATAAACCAAGATCAATTCTATATTTAAGGCGAGAGCCTTAGATGCCTCATCAAGCTCGAACCGTGACCGTCAGAGTCGGCAGCGCCAACACAAACGATGGAAACTATCATCACGTGACGACATCACCCTTTGACGTCGTAACAACACAGGTCGCCAGAAATTGTGATGTCATTACGATTTCATCCCATGACATCGTCGTGAGGTCAAAGGTGGCCCGATCACGGAGGCCTTGCAAAACCATGTGAAGTGCAGAAAGCTTCCAATGCCGCCGATCCCGGAGTCAATGCGAAAATGCATTAGGTGCAGAAAGACGGGAACGGAGGGTAATCAAACCAATTGACTAAGAATAAAAAGAATATTGATTTCACCTTCGAGTCGTTTTATGCGAATGCATAAATGACTACGTGATTTTTTGTTTAATGCCTACGGTGTGGCGATAAACAGCAGCACTCTATAAAACCCTCAGGTTGAGTCACGAGAAGCTTTAAAATTAAGTTATCTGCCTTTACCCGGAACACGATTATAAGGTACGCCGTAGTAGGAGACCACCTGGAGTTATTCACCGTGCCCCTAAATCTAGTTACACGGTTGTTATTCAATTTCGCATCAATAGAACCTTTTCATAGTCCGCAAGTGCTCTTCCCTGGGCTGCATATTTGGGCAACTAATGGCGGCACCTGTTGCTCTTCAAGTGGAGACGAGGTCTTAGTATCCCGTGCTGGAGCTTGTCTATAAGCACGCCCACATTTTCCGCATCATGGCGCAGTCAAACCGCGCTTGAACGTGCTGTTTCCACTAAGTGACACGCTGCCATTAGTTGGGCTAACTGCATCGCCAGAAAGCTAGCTTTGCAATTATGAAAAGGGTCTATCCAAATGCGTCCACCATGGCTGGCATTCGAACACGTGTCCTCGAGCTTACGTGTGCAACACCTTAGCTGCCAAGCTATCCAGAGCGGGTTTATCCAAATTACAAACCAGTGACAATTACAACAGAGCTGTCTGGTTGTATTTTTTAAAAATTTATTGGCATTGTTGATAGCTGCTGATAAACTGAGTGGCCTGCCGTTATTGGGTTGTGATAAATTCTGATATAATGTGTAGCCTCCTTTTGATAGCTTGCGATAGCCAGTAATAGCTACAGGGACAGCGCCGGTAATCTGCTATCGATAGCCTGTGATCACAGCTGATAGCCAGGGATAGCTCGCCATAGGTAGTGATAGCCATGGTAGTCTACTACTGATGGTTAGAAATAGTTGCCGATAGCTAGGTGTCCTGCTGTCAATAGTTTGAGGTAACTACTAATAACCAGTGATGTCTGTCAGCCGACCCGACGAGTCACCACCCAGACTCTTTTTCTCAGACTCTAGCACACTGTATATTGCACGTATCTCCGACGCTTCAGGCCCGTACTGTATCTTTCGCAGCGCTACGCGGCCTTGCTTTGCGCGTGTTTGTGTGTGAGAAAGAGATAGAGAGAAAGTGGGAAGTGAGAGAGAATGCGCACGTTAGGGCATAGCCCTGAGTTCTGACGCACCCTTCAAGCGCACCGAGCGTGCGAAGGCCATTTTGGCTCCTCTAACGAGCTGCCAGAATTGCGCCGACACGCGCTGTAGTGCGCGGATGGATGTATATGGGTCCGGGTGGTACCCGCGTGCGAGTTGTCGTCTTCGAGTCAGTCCCCCCCCCCCCCCTTGCCCCTTCTTCTTCTCCTCTCATCTCTCTACTAGAGACGTCGACCTCCCACGTGGTTCTAAGCCCGAGGTGGAGAATAATGTATCCGACGGCTGTGCCCTTTCAGTGGCGCGGTGCGTTCCATCGTGTAACGAGCATGTAAAAAGACTCGCCGCGGCTGCTGCCATTAGCGTGGTTTTTTTTTATCTGGACGCGCCACTTATTCATCGCCGCCCCCTCCGCATTATAACGTCATGTCTTGAACTATAGTATACCGCTACAAACTCGCGACTTCTGGTGACGCGCGGTTCTTCACAGGAGAAGAGATGGGTCATTTGCGACTTGTCACGAACTGCTTTCGCTAAATGGAGTTATTATGAATGTCCACTTCTGAACCACGAGATAATCTGTATCTCCTTTTATTTCGGGGATGTCTGCTTTATTATTTTAATTTTTTTTTCGTCCCTGTCAGAATCGGAGGGCTACGTAAAATGACCGCTGTCCACCGAGGTGTGCCTACTTCGTCCATTGAATAATAAATTGTATTCCAGGGCTGCCTCACAAGGGAGGTGGATAGGAGAAGTCTTAATTCTTCTTTTGGTTATGTCGGCAAAAGAGAGACAGCTCTGCAAAAACAGCACCGTAGCAAAAAAAAAAAATGTGCAGGCCACTTTGATATTTAAAAAAAAAATAGATATTAAGCAGGGTGCTTGCTCTTTGGACTCGCTGCGTGACGTACGCGTGTCGTTCACTCGGAGGAACGACCCTTTTCATAATTGTAAAACTAGCTTTCCTGCAGTGCAGTTTTCCTTTCTAGTGGCGGCTGGTCACTTACTGCAAACAGCGTGTTCAAGAGCAGTTTGCTTGCACTATGGCGTGGAAAACGTTCACTAGGCTCCCTTGATATAAACCTGCATGATAGAAAACCCATGGCACGTTCCACTAGGACCTCCTCTCCACTTAAAGGATGACAGGTGCCGCCAAGGGTAGGGAAAATATGCAGCACAGGGAAGCGCACTTGCAATTATGAAAGGGGTCTATTGAAGGGGCGCCAACGCGAATGTAAGCGCGAATGGGCGCGAAAACGACGTGCAGCCTCTGTCGCAGAACGTGGAGCCGCTGTAGTTAGCCGCTGGCTTCAGTGGATTCGTAGTGACTTTGAAAGAGAGCAAATGAAGATATAAGTGGGGCGTCGTAACTGTCTCTCTCAATGGAGGTCACCTCAACAACGCCGCACGGGGGATGGGGAGGTGGGAGAGAAAAATTCCTTCTCCACAGTAGTGGGAAGGCTGTGCGTTTTATGGCGAAAGCCTTTAATGTCTCAAGTTCACGTCTGTCCGTCCGGCCAGCTGTGGCCTCTCCCCCTCCCACTCTTTCGGCAATCACGTGATGGCACAGCGGCCTCAAAAAGAAAATAAATAAATAAGTAAAAAAACAAAACAACTAACAAAAACAATCAAAAAACAATAAAAACAAAAAAGAAAACAAAAACGAAAGAGATGGCATAGTCAGTCGAATGGCCGCATGCAGGCTTTCGCTGAACACACTTTGAAATTTACAAAATGTCCTTCAATTACACCTGCCGTAACTTCACAGTTAACATAAACCTTACAAGTCTGACGCTTAATGTAAAGTGTGGTTAGGCAGCGGTGATGGGGAGTGACACCATTTTGCTGTATAAAACCTAGTCCCGTTAACTCCCTCGTCCACTTTCTTTGGCGTGTCTTGTCTGTTTGTGCGCTGCCCAAGTATGAATAGCGTTAAACTCGCCCGCCGTTCATTTCTACTGCGGCATGGTTGTTTTAGCAGAAGCAGCATCGCTTTATAGATTACACCAACGCGTCGCTTAAATGCAGGTGCGCTATAAATTCCCTTCTCCGATTTTCTGCACACCTTTTCGTTCTCTATTTTGCCGTCGGTGTGCCAGGAATCTCAACTTGTAGACAGTCCACCCCTTCGAAGCCCGGCTGCGCTCGATTCAGCTCACGTACAGAGCGGCGGGTGTTTAGACCGGACATCGCAGCCTCTTCATCTCGGCGTTGTGAGAGTCCGAGACGTGAGAGCCTCTGTCACGTCGCCGCCTTTCCGCCCCTCCTGATTGCGGCCTTTTCTCTTCGAGTTATAGAGAGTTTGCGGGACACTCCGACGCTAAAGTCCCGAAAAAAGAAAAATTGTCTGAGCAGTCTGAAGGTGAAACCTGTATCCAGTTGGGCTTGTTGATTATTAAGGTGAGAGCCTTATATGCTTCATCAAACGCGAAAAATGACAGTCGGCGTCAGCATGAAGTAATGAAAAAAATTGTCATAACCTGTGACGTCAATCACCAAAATGTGTGACATCACTACGACGGCATTATGACGTCACTGAGACGTCGCATGATGTAACGTCACAAAATGATGTCATGACGTCATCGATTAGTGAAAGGTGGGCCGATCGCCGTACTTCAAAACCACGTGGGTTGCAGAAAGCTTACAATGCCTCCGAGACCGCAGGCAGTACGAAGCCACGTTAGGGACAGAAAGCACTTGGGTGCTTTCTGCCAATAATAATAATAATAATAATAATAATAATAATAATAATAATAATAATAATAATAATAATAATAATAATAATAATAATGATAATAATAATAATAATAATAATAATAATAATAATAATAATAATTATTATTATTATTATTATTATTATTATTATCATCATCATCATCATCATCATTACTCAGCCACGCATAGAAAGAATCAATCGCTTCATCAATATGCAGTCGAACAGTTACTCAACTTCAATAGCCAGTCTTCCAACCAGTCATCCGGACAATGAAAGAGTCGTTCCATCACTCGCTATATGATCCACTCAGACAACGCATGAAAAATCCAAATCAATCAATCAATCAATCAATACGTAAATCAATCAATCATTCATGGATACAGAGCAGGCGACTGGCGACTGGTCAGAAACCAACCTCGAAAAAAAGAAAGCAACGCGTCGTCAGAAATTGTACATCGTATACCGTATTCGCCCGCAATATGCACATATCTTCGCCTTTTTTTGCCTTCGCTCACACCTTGCACGTATTATATATCATCAATGGGCGTCCTCGCGATATATTCAGCGCGCTACGCTTCTCTCCTTTCGCGAGTATACGAATAGGTCTTTCTCGGTGAACAGGACAGCCTCATTCGTGAATCTGGGTCTCGTCTCTCTATATAGCCACCTAATACATGCACTCCCCCTACCTCCCAAAGAACACGAGACAAAGACGAAAGAAACACACGCGCGTGCAAGAAACACCCCTGAAAGGGCGTGCTTCCCTGCATGTACTTAATTTACGCGTCGGTGTGAACCGTGAATCAGGGCTGGGTTGCCACCCTTCCTTTCTTCTTCTCTTTTTTACTAGTCTCTATCTACTCTGCCAACCATTTTGTTTTGCTCTTCTTTCTGATACCGTAGTTCTCCTGTGAAAACTTACGGGTGTTGTGCTTGAACTGAATGCATGCACTAGCATATACGATGTGTACTTATACACACCCTTGATGTTTTTTTTTTTTTTTGTATTACTCAGGAAGCCACTGCCGTGAAACTTCGGGAAGCACTGTCGCGTAGTGCAGTTATTCTGCGAACTTAAGCGGTGTATACGAGCATGATCCTTGTTTTTTTTTTTTTTTTTTTTTTCTTTCTAGACGCAAAGTTTCGTTTTCAGGCTCGTACGCGGCTTTTGCAGGGCTGCAAACATCCTTTCAGTATACTCTTATCTCTGCTTATAACTTCTCTGCACACCGCTGCGTCCTTTTGTGAACCTCGAAAGTGTTAACTTATGTAATGCATGTTTGTGGATTCGCCATACGCGTGGTTCGGCGGGACGCGCGTGTGTTTTTATTTCGCTTTTTCAAGCGTGCCCGTGCATTGTTGGTTCAACGTACCCGTCATGCTTCAGTGAGAGTAACAAGGTGTTCTCCAATATTTGCAACTTTGTTTACTGCTGTGAGTGCGCTTGTCGTTACGCTGCACAGACTGCGCGGATGACGTTACACGCTTCGCTTCTTCTGCAACGTGTACCGTATGCCCCAGTTATTTACGACAACTTTGCTCCTCTAGTTTATTTTGCACGTTGAAACGTCGCTTGTACATTTCCGTACATATATTTACTTTGTTTCGGGGATGCACCTGTTTAGTGGTTTGCATGTGCGCTTGCTGAGGTTTAACAGTGACTGGCGTTTTCCCGCATCCCACATTGTGCTCCCTTCCGGAATTATGTGCGCCTGTAAGTGACCCTTCCTTTCCTATCCTTTTTCTGAACCGCCTGTCCGGGCACCAGTGAATAAACAAAACGATGCAGTTTTGTAAACATCTTCCTGCGCTTTATGTTGTTGATTGGTTAATTCTTCGACGACACTCGACGTTTCTTATATGTTTTTCGAAGTTGCCGGGGGGAGTGTGTTTTCTTTGCAATGTGATTAGATTCTGTAGAATATGGTGAATGCCTATATCAATGCTTTTAGCTTATGTATCTTTTTTTTTTCTTTTTTTAAGGGGTTGAGGGGTTGGGAAGGGGGCTTTTGGTTGCCTCCGGCTATCAGTGAATAAGATTTGATGCTGTGAAGCTTTGCCAATTTGTTTGCCTGCAAGTGCGCTTGCTGAGGCTGCATGGTGAGGTTCTTAATAAAACGAAAAGTTTCTATATGTGGCCTTTTGCTTGTTCTTATCCTTCTCTCCCGCTTATTTCGTCACAAGTGAGCGAATCGGGAATCCGCATGCCTTTTTCCCATTTCCTTGTACAGTTAAGCGCTTTCGAAGGCTAGCAATATCAGCCGTTTTCTTCGCATATCCCGCTTAGAATATCCTACGCGGCATTATCCTACGCGGCCTTTTGAAGTTCTATTCCGCTTATATCCCGCCAAGAGAGATTGAAAGGAACTTTTTCGGTCCAGTTGTTTGGATATGCCGGCTTGGCACTCTGAGACACCGTAAAGAAGGACGATTTGCTCCATGCGGCCTTTTTTTTTTTTTTTTTTTTTTTTTTTTTTTTTTTTTTTTTTTTTTTTTTACGTATTTCGTTCTTTTTTTCTAGCGCGTATCCGGCCAGCCATGACTGAACGGGAGCTGGTGAATTGAAAAAGGGTGGGGGAGACGAATGCTGCCAGTGATGTATGACCCTTTGGACGCTCGCATTTATCATCCCATGTCTGCCACCCTTTCTCTCTCTCTCTCTCTCAATATAGACCCAGCCCTTTTCCGGCTTTCATCTCGGCCCTCCTAGCTCGCCAGTGTTTCGTGACCAGTCGAGGTCCCGTCACGTTTGTCGAATACATTTCGTCTCGTATGCAGATACGGTTTGTCTATGCTTCTATGCAATAATGCCCGTGCACGCTTCGCACTGCTCACATACACAGACGTCTGTGTGGGCGCGTGTGTGCTTGCATGCGATAGAGGAGTCGTTGGGTTCCTAAATGACCCCTCTGGGAAACCCGGAGGGGCCTGTGTATATAATACACTTTGCTCTGTCTGCCAGATTTCATGCTTTTTTTTTCTGATTTTACTCTCGTTTATTCCGTTTTCTTACCATTTTCGTACGGCTACACACTGACAACAGTTTAAGAATATTAAGTTACGTAGAATCTAGGTCGTTGCCAATTGTTTCCGCGCCAATCGCTTCGTTCGTTGATGGTGGGTTTAAGCGCCCAGAGTGGTGGTTGTTGTGTGTTGACCCGTGCAAGCCGCTTTGACAACAGTTCTGGGCTCCTTCCCGCGTAATATTTAAGCTTATATTATCTTTTCTCGTGTTTTCTCATCTGTTTTGTTAACGTTTCAGTTTATTATGATTGAAGACGTAATCTGAAGACAAGGTACCAATCCTTCGCAGTTCGTCTCTTCCGTTATGAGACTCGGCCAGCTTAATAAAATGGAGATTAGATTACACTGTAAGGAATGTGTTGGCGAGAATGAGCGTTCAATGCGTATGTGTGAATGCAAATACGACGCATTGCAGCTTTAAGATAGCGACAGGATTGTGACAACCTATCGTTATCTTCATAAAGGAAATGTTCAGTACTTTACACAGACAACGTTGTTCCTATCAGTACGAACTAATGATATTGTGTTTCTCTAATCAACGAACAAAAAGAGAGGGAGAGAAAATTAAGAGAATTTTCTTAGAACTCTTTTCATGGAAACTTCTCAAATGGTCCCAACGCCGGCGAGCTTTCAGGGGGCAACGCCTTTTTTGACAGATGCTCTTTTGTTGATACCAATGTTCAAGGACTTGCCACGTAATGTCAATCATCATCAGTTTCGGCAATGCGTGAGAACGACGTATAATATCTCGTATAACTTACAGGGGCTTTCTTCCAACTACCGCCGCTCGCGAGGTCACAACTGTAAACTGACGTCACATGAACCGTCTGCTACAGTCACGAACAACGTTACTAGAGTAACGTTGTTCGTTCAAGTAACGTTGGTCACGAATTATGCTGAACAGACTGGAGACGCAAGGAGAGAATAACGAGCTTTTGTTTTCTTTTCAGGGGTTGTTTAGAGGCCCTTTAAGGCGTTGACGCCCACACACTGTTACTCAGTCCAATGATTCATCCTTGCAAAAATCTTAAACATAGGTACTGCTGAGATGCGCCACACTGTCGATAAGACAGCGCTGCCAGATGAACAGAGAACGGCATTTACGATGAAGACGGCTTATTCAAACAATAAACGAACTAAATCTAGAATTACGGTATCTTGCAGTTTACTTGCAGTTTTTATTTTCGGCTGACAGTGCAACCGGATTCTAAAGTAGCGATAGAGTGCCGATTCTAGTCGAAATATGTCGACAACAATTGCTTTGTTTGCTTGTAATGTTGCATAGCTTAGGCCTCAATTCCTAATACCTAGAAAGATGTAAAACAAGTAGTAGAGCCACGTAAACACCAAGTGTAGTTACATTTAGCATACTGTCGTATTTGAAGAGTAAGAGTATACATGGGTAGTCGTGTTCGTTATAAAAGAAAGTAGGTCGCACAGACATGCAACCACTGCTGGAATTTACCTCACTTTTGATTTTGTTTTTTTTACTTACGCATAGGTAAGAAAAAAAATGAGGTAAAATGCCAGCCGTGTGGCGTGTTTACATACTAGCAAGATTACGGTATCCTGTTCTTTCCAATAATGATCGGTGGTACGCAACCTCGACCATCCTTGTATGGTACGTGGATTCATGTCTAATACGTAGACAAGCTTTGTAGCTAGCAAAAGCGATAAAGGCACACTAAGGAGAAAAATGATATTTCCTGGTATTAGTAACTTACTCATTCACAATACGAAAATGGCCACGCTTGCCACAAGAAGGCGCTTGATAAACGAGAAAACGCTGAACAAGCAAAGTGCAGGCGGTGGCACCCCCTTGAAATTTTCGTGCCAGTCACCGTGACGTCATGCTAGGGCCTACGCAGTTCCCAATCGTTAAAAACGACGTGCATTGATAGCTCAATAACGTATGCTGTCGGGCTATAGTTGGTGCATAGCTGGTTAGAAATTGGTTGGCGCAATACAAGAACATGGACGGAGAAGTAACACGGACAAGCGCACACTCGCAACTGACTTTTAATAAACCGATGCTCATCTTCTGAAACCCTCACGCATGCGTACATTTACAAACATAAGATGAGCATCGGTTTATTAGTCAGTTGCGAGTGTGCGCTTGTCCGTGTTACTTCTCCGTCCATGCTCTTGTTTTGCGCCAACCAATTTCTAACCAGACGTGCATTGACCTCTGAGGAGCCCCGAGACTTAACATAGCAGGGTTCGGGAAATTTGTCGACCCTTGTCACTAAGAGGTCCACCACGGTGGATCAGTGGTTACGGTGCTCGGCTGCTGACCCAAAGGTCGCTGGTTCGATCCCGGCCACGGCGGTCGCATTTCGACGAAGGCGAAATGCTAGAGGCCCGTGTACTGTGCGATGTCAGTGCACGTTAAAGAACACCAGATGGTCGAAATTTCCGGAGCTCTCCACTACGGCGTCTCTCATAATCATATCGTGGTTTTGGGACGTTAAACCCCATATATTATTACTTGTCATCAAGAGAGAGTGAGATAATGAGGGAAAGGCAGGGAGTGCAACCAAAATTATAGCATGATGTTGGCTACCCAAAATTCGTAAGACGCATTTCGAAATCCTTGACTTCGCGCGCTGAGATTTCGGCGTGGCATTTAAAAATGATACTTTGTCCTCGTTTTTCGCCTCTATTGATGAAGCTATGATTGTTAAATTAATGCTGTAGTTTTCAGGCAACAAGTTAATATAAATCGATTCATGGTTTCACTTTAGTGTGCCTTTATTATACGGACCCCAATCAATGGGCGGTGTATCGACGAGCTGTTCCAAGATCCCGACAGCAATAGTTTGTGAGTCGGCACGGGTGCCGTCGTGTCAGCAATCTCGCGTCTTCGTTGGCAGCTGGAGACGTCGTCGGTATCGGAAACCCTTAATTACGGTCTCCGAATGTGTCTCTGCCGAAGGCGGAAGGTTATTGGCGGGAGATTGGTTTTGTATAAGATGTACATGAAGAGACGAACGAAAGCTGTCATTGGCCAACCACCGCACACTGAAAATAAGAACCAAACACGTACGCCACCGAACGCGAGCCTGAGCGCGTTGTCATGATCCCCTATCGCTCTTTTCGAAGGCTAGATGATGTGGTGTTAAACGCGCTGTTGATGTACAATAAGTGCCTTCGGATGGCGGAGAGCCTGTCATTACCGCCGGTCCGTATGGTATGGTGCTAGTATTTCTTGCGAGACGCACTGTTTGTCGTCGGTCTATGTTTCTGGCATACCAGACACGAGGACCGAATCGGGTACCTATAAAGGATACAAGGAGTCTGTACAGAGAAACGACATGCTAGTTTTATTCATAGCAGGCGACAACTTAAAGCCGATTTCGTGTATGAGCAGAGTCCTGCATGCAAGCAAACGAGGCAGAGCGGCAGATAAAGCATCGGCAGAATAATCAAAACAGCAGGCTTTGTCGGCGACGGCACAGGCAGTAGTCCTGTTGCTCTAGGGGACTGTGTGCCGCAACGCCAGGATGACCTTCTTTGGAAGAGCCAGGGGTGTTCCATGCGATATCCACCTGCACTTGAAAAATATCAGTACTCATGTAATAGTTAGGAGTGGCATTTGTACGCATTTTTGCGGAAATTCAAATCGCAAGCCGAGGGAAGTAGTCGCAAGAGAAAGAAAGAAAGAAAGAAAGAAAGAAAGAAAGAAAGAAAGAAAGAAAGAAAGAAAGAAAGAAAGAAAGAAAGAAAGAAAGAAAGAAAGAAAGAAAGAAAGAAAGAAAGAAAGAAAGAAAGAAAGAAAGAAAGAAAGAAAGAAAGAAAGAAAGAAAGAAAGAAAGAAAGAAAGAAAGAAAGAAAGAAAGAAAGAAAGAAAGAAAGAAAGAAAGAAAGGATAAGAGGGGAGAGGAAGGCTGGCTAATGGGACGGATAAGTTCGGTACGCCATCCAATAAGAACGAACAGGGGGGGGATGCGGGGGGTATGAAAGGTGAGGAGGTGAGGAGGAGGTGAAGTGAGAAGGAGAGAGAGAGAGAGAGGGTGAAAGAGGCATCACAGGTTCACCATCACTGTCCATCATCATTGCATCTGACCGTCACTGTGAACAATCACCTATATCTCACAAATAACACCAATTAAGGTTACAGTCAGGGACCCTGAATAAATTTTGCTCGCACTCGCTTTAGCTCACCTGGAACACAGACCACTGTCGCTGACAGCCATTCTGGAATGTCATCCTGAAAAGTCATCGAAGATGAAGACGACATTACTGAAAATTTTGAGGGCAACAGATTTAGACGAGTGGCTGTAGACTAATTGTTATGCCTGTATACCGTACGAAGAAGACTGACGGAGCATGACGTTGTGTGTGTTCTTCCTCTCTACATCTTTGTCTTTCTGACTTTCTCTACTGTTCTAACTTTCAAGCTCCCCCATCGCTATGCACAGTGTAGGGTAGCATAACGGCTATTCTAAACTGGTTAATATCCTTGCCTTTCTATCTTCCCTGTATTGTTTTCCTTCTTGCCGGCTGACTGTATAAAAAATTAGCGCATCTTGCACGAAGTCGCGAAGGCTGGGCCACGGCAGAGCAGGCGGGCACGTTTCAGCCTCTCTTGTCACCCATCTGCGCAGAATGCTTTGGGTGGTTACTGAGCACGCGGCAGTTCTTGATTATGATAATTTTCGATCTACAACACACGGCGAACCTCGACCGATAACAGTTCTGCTGTAAAATTCCCTATAGCGTGTATGTGCACAGAAATTAGGCAAATGCCACTACGCTTCAGCTTCTTTTGTTAACCATCTGTGCAGGATGCGGAACATGGGAGAGGTCTTTGCCCTGCAGTGGGCGTAGTCAGGCCTGATTATAATAATGATGATGATAATGATGATGATGACAGGATGTTCGGGTGGTCATTGAGCGCGTGCCGGTTTATGATGATGATAATTTTCATCTGCGACACAGGGCAAACGTCGACCATAACAGCTCTGCTCTACAAGAAAGAAAGGATGCTTCGCTAGGCTTTGTAATGATCGGAGTGCGCGCACCAATAGAAAAGAGCCGCTGATGAGAATGAAAAGTTGCCGCCGACGTCGGAACAGCGGTCGATCAGAGAAGATGCCTTTCTTCTCGTGGAAAAAGAGAAACGTTTCTTCAGTGTCGAGCGAAGGATTACGAGACGAGAAGATGAAAAAGAGTGGAGGGAAGAAAATAAATCGGGTACCGGGAGATGGATGTGGTCAGGGGGTATAAACGGTCGGGCGGGCAAGATGTGTTTGGCCCGTGACACGGCACTGTTTGATTGATGCCTATAGTGTGCCATCGCTTTGGGAGGCCCTCACCACATAGCGGAGGCTTATACAGTATATAAGAGAGCATTGTACGCTGCTCGCCTCACAGAAAGCGTGCTTTATAGTGCGCTTGGACCTTTTAAGTGTGTAGAGCACTGCAAACACCCGCAACCATGCACGCAAATAAGAGGGTGACGTTCGTTCAGCGTAATAGGAAGCAGCTGTGGCGACACCCGGATACGTACCTACGTAAATCGGTGCAGCATGGCTGAACCCAAGAAATTGAAGAACTTCGCGTTCGTAGCACCGACTGTAATATCAATCTTACGCAATCTCAACCGTCTAAGTAGAAGAAAGTCGAGCCTACAAGCCCGTCGCTGTCATCAGCGTAAGCCGCTGGAAGTCTGGCAACGCTCGCCCATGATATTATCCTGGAGGTCAATCGCAGTAACCAGAATTTTGAACTGCCTCGCCGACCCGGACCGCACCGCACGAAACGTTCTCAGCAGAACTGAAAGTTGGGAGGTCAGTGGTTGACTATTCATTTTGAAATCGAAGCGCTCAGGAAGGACATGATCCAGTTGAGTACGTAGTGAAGTGCAGCGCCTGTTTGTTAACTTCGCTGTGTTCCTGTTCTTTGTGCACACTGAAAGTTCAACGGGAAAAATACTCAAGCTTTTGAGTGAGTTGCGCCCTGGCCATGCTTATACATATTTTGAGCTGTTAGTAGATCTTGGGAGCCTGGACTCACAGCTCATCCAGCCCAGAAAGCCACACAAGCCATCCTGCAGTTCTTGATGGTAATTGAATTGAGTGGCCGCCTGTGATACGCTGCACTGTGGGTGTGTCGTGAAATGTGTGCAGTGATGGTTTTAAAAACGGAGCTGTTCAGGGGTTCGAGGTTAATCGCTGCGTAGCGTGACGCAGCTCCTCGCAGGTGTGTGCCAAAGAAATTGGCCAAGCGTCATTACTCACCTCCGTTCCCAGTAAAAATGAAGAAGCTTTATGTAACTAGCCTAAAGGGTATGTGCCGCAGGAATTTCGCAAGCCTCACTACCCTTCTTCGGTCCACTAAGTGTTATGAATTTGAAATTTGAAGTAGCGTCACTGACTTAACATCGTGAAGACTGGTTAAACAGTGCAGGTGGTGGCAAAACTACTATATAGCTTACAAAGTCAGGCAATGAAATAGCAATATAATGCCACCAGCTCCACTGTTAAACCAGTCTTCACCCCGTTGAGGCAGTGAAGCTGCTTCAAACTTTTTCTCTTTCTCTCTCTCTTTGTCCATTCATTGTCCTCCCCATGTGTAGGGTAGCAAATTGGACATAGCCTACTGAACCTCCCTGCCTTTCCTGTGTTCTCTCTCTCTTCTTGTAGTAGCTCCGATTTCCTTGCAGTAGCTGGGATGTCCACATACGTGCACCCAACAGCAAAAGTTCGCGGGACGCGATATGTTCGAGAAAGCGATACTCTCGCTTTGTATTGGAGCATAACCACCAATTGAATGTTCCAGCCTGTAGTTCGTAACGCAGCCTACATAGTTATCCCCTAGATTAGAAGCATTACGCACTAATTGAGAAGCAATTCGCATTTCTTGTGGGACTGACGTCCCGGAATCTTTTCCTGTTGGGTGTACAGGCGATGAAGTACGCATTACTTTAGTATGCAGGGTGAAAGCCGATATAACCCCTTTAAAAATTGTTGGGAGCCCGATAACACTTTTTAAAACTTTCTCTGTGGTTTCGCGAAAAACGGGAAGCCTCGGAGTAATGAAGGTTTCAAGAATCTGCTGCACCGAACTGCCGACTCGAAAAATCAAGTAGGCTTTTATGCAGCGGGCGCCTGCACGTTGTACTCTACGTCTGGCCGACTTCGCCTGCGTAAGCTGAGCGGCCCCGGCGATAAGATAAGGATGTCCGGTCCTGCGCGCCGACAGTTTCATTGCTCTCCTCTTCCTCCTCCTTTCCTTCCCCTAAGTTCACACTAACGCACAAACTTCATTTCCACAAATGCACGCCCTTTCCCGCTCTGTTCCCTATATATAAAAACTACATTTCGCTCTTCTGCTCTGTAGTTAAAAGGTGGATAAGTTCAAAAGTCGCGCGCCTGCTGTGACGTTGAGTGAGGGAGGGCGTCAGTCTGGCCTTTTTCCTGTTATCTTGCTGAAATGTTGAAACGTAGGAAGTGAGCGACAGTTCTGTAATCGTTGGTTGAGAGGTCACGTGGCAGTGGCGTAGCCAAGGGCGGGGGGGGTTGGGGGGTTCAAACCCCCCCCGAAATTTTTCACTTTTGCTTGCGTATATATGCACGCACACATACAAACGCACGCACGAACATACATAAAGTATGGTTGAACCCCCCCCCCCCGAAAAAAAATTTCTGGCTTCGCTACTGTCACGTGGGGACGGAGCGATGACCGTCGGAAGCGAGCCTGAGTTGTGGATGTCAATAGGCCAGTGATCGGAACATTCGTCTTGTCCCGGCTACACTATATATAATGGAGATAGAGACACCTATTCTCGCTATATTTTCTTTCTCTGCGAAGTTCGTGGACGTATGATAAGGCGAGTGGCAAAATCTGGTGATTAAACTTGGCTGGTACTGCAAAAATAGCAGTCAGCAGGATCAGCAGCGTACTCTAAGAGAAAAAAAAGAGTCTGTGTTACTCCTTTAGGTTAGCCCTGACTTGCCACGTACATGACTCTCTTTAAAGAGAGAGGTTAGCTCTCTTTGGATCACACGAGTGTTGCTACGAGAGTGTAATGATCTACAAAGAGAGTTCCCTTGTCTCTTTAAGGAGGGTCACATGTCTGGCAAGTCAACACTCACAAAATAGTCAAAGAACGCAATTTTACAGATACTCTCGACAGGTTTTTGCCGTCGCCGTCATGTTCCGTATAAAGCTGGAATCGATAACACCCCCCCCCCCTCGCACATCGTATGTTGTACTCGCGGGTAAAAGTGCGCGAACGGGGGTGACGAACGCGGCAGAGGCAGAGATCAGACAAGCCGACCCATCTCCGTCGCACGGAGGGCGCATGCGATAACATCCCCCCCGCGTGTTGGGTCTGTTGTCGAATGCTGCTCAAGCATAAAGGAAACGCCTCGCCCGTCTTGAACTAGCATGAAAGGACGCGGTGGGCGGAGGGAGGAGGGGTTGTCGCTCCAGCGGCAACGGCGAACTTTGTTGGTGATCAGGGTTGCCGTTGGTGGCTACTTTGCGCCAAATTGGCTACTTTTCGACCCCGTCTGGCGACAAAAAATTTGCAGTTGGCGCCATGGCTATTTTCTGGCTACTTTTAAGGTGCTGATTTGGCGCATTAAGTAGCCATTTTTTCTCATTTTGCAGACGAAATGCCTTGTTTTTAAGCTTTTCTCTCGCTTCAGCGGATGCGTATGGTCGTCCTCCACCCACCAGTAGGCTGGTGCGCATCGAGGAACCCTTACGCGACGCTTAGCGCATCTCCAAATACGGAGTGGCGAATTTGCGTGCATGGTGACGAACGCGTGGCCGGCTCGGGGCTCAAGCTTCCCGCCATATATTGTGATGCTACGCTCAAGTTTTGCGAATAATTTTGAAGCGCAGTGCCTGATCTCATGTAAACTTAGGAAAACAGACATCTGCAACAATATTTAGCTGGCCTGTTCATTTATAACCACAATTTGGTCTGCAGCTTCAACGAAAATCTGTTTCAACTTACATGTTCCTACTGAATTGCTGGCTGGAATATTCTAATATAACTTTCGTCTGGCAAGAACTCATATTTTCTACATAAAATATATGCACGCGTAATGAATTTATCGAAATTCGTTCATTTAATTTATTTCCAACTTACCAGTGGCTTTCTATGGTCTTACTTATTCAAAATGGTATTATTTATTGATCAATACTACAGAATCTGCTCCTAATACCGCTTCTGTTCCATTTGGCTACAAATTTGGCGATAATATTAAATGGCATGGCTACTCTGGCTACTTTTGGCTTGAGTTCTGGCTCCTTTTCAAGTCCACCCAACGGCAACCCTGTTGGTGATCGCTGGCGCGCGCAATACCTCGGCAGGCATCAGCGGACGGCTCGTATACCCTTCTCGGTGCTGCGCTCAGAACGCGAGGAGACTCTGCGAAAACCACTTCTCTTCCTGGAGCATTCGTGTTCTCTTGCAACAGAGTTTTGTTGAGTTACGTGAGATTGGATCCAAACGGGTTAGCTGCCAGACTTACTTCGTTTAATATTACAATTTGTTTTTCTACCATTCATTGCTTCGTCCTTGCGGTGAAACTATGTTTTTTTTAGAGCACATATTCTCGTTCTTTGTCTAATACATTACTGCAATGGGTTAAGATATACCTCACCGAGCGGATAAATTGCTTCGCTAGAGATATTATTCTGCGTCAGGACTGGTAACCAAATTTGATTGCGATATAGATTGTTGGCTGACTTGGGGTAGCAGTATAAAGATAAAATACTTGATGGACAGAGCATCGGCGCACCGTGCTGAAAAATTTAGCGTGTTAAAAAAAAAGTATCGTAGTTCACGGGCTCTTTCCGCAGCCAGTATTTCGATCGAGCAATCAATGAACACGTTCAAAAGTTTCGTCATGGTCATGTAATATCGTCACTGGTCATGTAATAACGTGATAAGTAGAACACGTTACTGACTAATGTAAAAAAAAAAATAACACGAATTAACGCTTCAGAATCTCCGCAGATTCTCTCGGAAGTAGCGACGATTAAATTGTTAATAACACTATGAGTTCAAATTAAACGCACAATCACGAAATCTCTACATGCCGGTACAAATACAAACTCTCGCTCTCTACCCTGAACAATAGCTAAAACAATATGAAAGCCTCTTAGATTAACACTGAAAACGTGTTCTTGTGTGTCCGCCGCGGTGGGGTAGCGGTTACGGTGCTCGGCTGCTGACCCGAAGGTCGTGGGTTACGCCTATGTGAATCCAACAAACATCCAAAGGCAGCATATTAGCGACTCATCGGATCGGGAAATTTGCGATGGTGGCTGTAGCTTCTACGAAGAATCATGTTCACATAGATGACACCTTCGGAAACTAGAAGTCAACCAAAAAGTTCGCTTAAGATTCAGAGACAGCAAAAAAGTATTCTTTCCGCATCCTGTAAGCGTTAATATACTGAGACCTGAAAAAGCTTTTCACTTTAGCGTATCTTTATGGTCAAAGACAGATATCAGTTCTGACGAGGGGTAGGCATAACCCTCTTCTAATTGGGGAAGCATCTAAAAACCTTCATAGATTTTCCAAGTTCCAAGTGGGTCATTCCATGCCAAATCATCCAACGTTTTTCCGATCATCATAAATATGGCTGAAAAAATTTCCACGTTTTCGCGGAAGCTCAAAACTCATTCTGCCCGCTTGTTTTTGTTGGCAAAAAATTTTGCCGCCTATTTGTGACATTTCATACCTTTGCACTGCATGAGCTGGAGGGCATCGAATAAAATTTTTTTGCAATTCACCATAATGTGATGGAGTCAATAAAGTGGTGTTTATGGCAAGCTAATGAAACGATGTGACTGGAAAAATTATGCATTCTTCAAGTATATCAATATTTATAGCCTTTTTAGCACGAGCAAGAATGATTAAAATTGCTGATTTTGACATTTTTTTTCCCAGAATTATGCCAACTAAAAGAGAATAAATGAAACACGAAGTAATGGTCTGTGTAACATACTACAAGAGAAAAATATTATTGGCGATCAAGCTTTAAAAGATTGTCTGGAAAAAAAATTGCAAAATTGACAATTTTTAGAAAAAGCTTTACCTTCAACGTCAAAAAAAATCACCTTGGTGGTCAGAATAAAAATATGCGTGATAAATCACTAAATAGCTCTGCATCTTATTTAAATGTGTGTGAAGTTACAAAAGGGTATTATTTTTTTAACGCGAGAAATATTTTTTGAAATATAGTATCTGCAGCGGCCTTCGTCCGTCACAACGGAAGCTGCGCTCGACAACGGCAACAGCGCATCTGCAGCAGACGCCCACTCACCAGCGATGCAGACGGCAAACTTTGCATCGTTTTCAAAGCAGACGAAAAAAAAGCGGAGGTTGTCGTCTGCGTTGCATTGCGAACGGACGTACCGTACGAGCAATGTGCCAAGAGCCTCATGTGCTAGAGTTGAGCCATGGAGCCGTCAGTGGTGAACACTCACAGCATGTTACCTTCATCAGGGAATTCTGGCAATGAGTTGAAAACAATGCGAAGTTTGCCGTCTGCATCTCTGGTGAGTGGGCGTCTGCTGCGGACGCGCTGTTGCCGTTGTCGAGTGCAGCTTCCGTTGTGATGGACGAAGGCCGCTGCAGATACTATACTTCAAAAAAATATTTCTCGCGTTAAAAAAATAATACCCTTTTGTAACTTCACACACATTTAAATAAGATGCAGATCTATCTAGTGACTTATCACGAATATTTTTATTCTGACCACCAAGGTGATTTTTTTGACGTTGAAAGTAAAGCTTTTTCTAAAAAATTGGCAACTTTGCAATTTTTTTCCAGACAAACTTTTAAAGCTTGATCGCCAATAATATTTTTCTCTTGTAGTATGTTACACAGACCATTACTTCCTGTTTCATTTATTCTCTTTTAGTTGGCCTATTTCTGGGAAAAAATGTCGAAATCAGCAATTTTAATCATTCTTGCTCGTGCTTTAAAAAGGCTATAAATATTGATATACTTGAAGAATGCATAATTTTTCCAGTCACATCGTTTCATTAGCTTGCCATAAACACCACTTTATTGACTGCATCACATTATGGTGAATTGCAAAAAAAAATTTATTCGATGCCCTCCAGTTCATGCAGTGCAAAGGTATGAAATGTTACAAATAGGCGGCAAAATTTTTGCCAACAAAAACAAGCGGGCAGAATGAGTTTTGAGCTTCCGCGAAAAACGTGGAAATTTTTTCAGCCATATTTATGATGATCGAAAAAACGTTGGATGATTTGGCATGGAATGACCCAAGTGCCCTCTAGGAGGCCTGAATTCCCAGCGATATTTCGCCGCAAGGTGGCGCTTTTCCTTCCCATGGGGCCTGGGCTTTCGCAGCGGGTTCGTGTCACTTCTCCACGTAAACGAGTTATGGCAGACGACACCATTTATTGCCCAGCGGCCCCACAACGCCATTTTTTTTATGTCGTGGCTACTTCGGCGAGTATATAGCACGCCCCGCGGTCATACGTCACTTGTCACGTGACAGCGAGACGCGGAAGCGACGTTTTCCCGCGGGATCTCGCGAGAAGCGTCAAGTGGTGGCCGCACGCTGGTGCCTGCCTATTGACCGATTGCTCAGCGGGCTTGGAATTATGATCACTCACGACGATGTAGTCGCTAAGTGAGAGTAAAGCGATCGCAACAAAGAAACACAAAAAGAAGGCTCAACGATACAGGAATGAGCTGGGTAAAAGGCATGACACCATGAAGACAGAAAAACTATAGGACAAGCTAGTCGATCAAGTTATGGCCAGTGCCTGGACCTGAGTGTGTACATGTCTGGGCAAGAGAGAAAAATTACAGGACAGGATACAAAGTTACGCAAATTGAACCGGACTTGCCTCAGGCGCACCTAAGGAGGCTGGAGCGCTGTGATAGAGAATCCAGCCCATCATACGTAAAGTGCGCCTCCTTTGGCGGTTATGGAGTGTCCGACACTTGATGCATTGTAGCTGGACCATAGTGTTGAAGCTAGACAGGGGCAGATGAGCTACAGGATACGGAATTTTTAACAACGGAGCGGTTTAAGCTCGTAGAAACTCCGTTAGCCGTGAACAGAAATTATCACCATCATGAACCGGCCCGTGCTCTCTTCGTCCTCTTCATTTTCGTCGGTTTCATCTTCTGCTTCGCTCTCTAGAAACGTGCGCCGATTTGTCCGGCGTGGGATGCAGTGACTCGGATGGGCGAGAGAACGAGTACAGAGAGATAGAAATAACGAGAAAGAGAGAAATAGAGAGAAAGAGGAAAAGGAAAAACAGCAAAAGATAGAAAGACAAAGAAAGAAATAGACAGACAGAGAGCTAGATAGAAAGAAACAGACACAAAAAAATGTATAAAACACAGAGCAAGAGAGAAAAGAGAAAGGAAGAGAGAGAAATAAATAGAGAGCGACAGGGAAAGAGATAGAAAAAAGAGGAAGCGAGAACTAGAGAGAAAGAATGGGACAAATAAAGAAAGATAGAAGCAGTGAGAAAAAAGAAAGAAATAGACTGAGAGAAAGAAATAAATAAAAATAAATATAAAAAGGAGACAAAAACAAATAAACACCGACAAAGAGAGGAAGAAAGAACAAAAAGAAAGAGAAACAATAAAGGCCACCCAGCTCCGCACTTCCCTCAGGCTTAGCACGTACCACTAGGGCGAAGCTGCCTTATTTCAATTCATTAATTTTTTTTTGCGTACGTGTTTGCACGAAGCTTCGCAACGCATAAGTCAGTACCGAGGCAGTAAGTGTCGAAAGTTACGCGATCGTCATCTCTCCAAGGAGCTGGGTCCACGTTCCATTTATAGAGACACGTAGTTCAGCTGACGTCGAAGCATGGCAGTGACTTCAGAGCGCTTCTCAAGCAAATGGATTGTTCGCCTCTCCTTTCTTTCTCTGCAAGAAAAAATCCAATGCCCCGTATTTAGCTTGATTTTCTATGTTTACGAAAACTGCGATCGTGTGTACATCGTCTCCACCTTGACCACAATTGATGTAACCGAGTATTAAACAGCATCAGGAAATGCTCTTCGTTAGTATAGTGTAGGACACGTCTAAAATATTTGTGATCTAAATAGACACCTACTTCCTACCCCCCTCCCCCCTGATGTATGTACAACGGGTAGGGGGAGTACGTCAACTCTCCAGCAAATAGAGTCGAATAAACGGCGAGTAGTGTCGGTGATTAAGTACGCCCGGATTGCCCTATTTCCTAGAGTTTATTGAGCGACGTATGAACTTGCTAGTCGCTAGTTGGTTGGCTATTACTGTCGAAACTGTCGCACGCAAAGATGCGATATCAGAGAAACACAGCTAATGGTGCCTGCGTATTTTATGCACCGTTGTGCTGCCTTCGAAAAAAAAAAGAAAAAAAAAAGAAATATTAATAAATAAACGAACAAAAGAAGATTAGCGTAGCTTGCACTGGAGGCGCAATGCCAGAGAGACAGCGGAGCTGATGGGCACCTGGGTGGTCCTGGCTTGTGCTGCTTTGCAAATGTTCTCCTTCTTTATTCCTCTATCTCTTAATATATATATATATATATATATATATATATATATATATATATATATATATATATATATATATATATATATATATATATATATATATATATATATATATATATATATATATATATATATATATATATATATATATATATTGTGATGACGATGAGCGGCAGTGGAGCTTGGGCCTCGTGCTCAACCAGCACGGAGAAGAACGAAGACAGAAATAGAACAGCCGGCCTACTGAACAGGCTTTGTCTCTTGTTTCTCTGTCTAGTTCATGTCAATATATATATATATATATATATATATATATATATATATATATATATATATATATATATATATATATATATATAGATATATATATATATATATATATATTACTTGCTCTTTCACCCCTTTCTCTCTCTCTCTTTGATGCCATCTTTCTCTGCATTTATTTCTCTCTATTTCTCATTCTTTCTGTGCTACGATTTATTCTCTCCCCTCCGCGTCGCCATCACATCTGTCCTCCTCACGCTAACTTCCCTTTCCCATCCCCTTGCTACACTATACTATACAAGGCTGTGCTAGGCTCTGCTAGCTTGCCTAGATAGCCGAGGGGTCAGGATGCTTGCCTACGAATCGAGGGTACGCGTGTTCGAATCCCACCTCGTGAAGAATTTCTTTCGGCAAGAATTTCTCTCTGCCTTTCGATATATTCCTTCCTCTCTCTCTTTTCTCTTTCTATCACTCTGTACTTGTTCTATCACCCATCACGGTTATTGCAGCACGACCGGATTTTGGAGACGCGCGGGCATTGCAAGGAACGTCCGCGCTTCTTCAGTCCTGCCGTGATTACAGGTGACGTCAGAGAAATCGGCGCACGTGTTCTGGGAGCGAAGCAGCAGCGGTCGAGAATGAAGGAAAGAGTGTAGTGAGCACGCGCCGGCTCATGATTATGATCATTTCTGTATCCAACAGACAAATTAAGGCGAGCTTCAACAAATTTGCCGTCAAAAAAAAAAAAATGTAACAGAATAAATTTTCTCAATACGAACTCGGAGATAGGTTGCTGTAAAGAAGAAAGGGAGTCGCTTTTAATTGAAGGAGAAAACGTGCTAGAGCTAGATGTGTAAAAAAGATCAAAGTAAAGCGGGTCATTCAGTGACACTCTATGTCCTCCAAAGTGGCCTCTCAAAGCGACGATGTATTTCGCGTTGTGCATTCGCACACCCACTTGCAAATTAAATGCTCACAGGTCGTAGACCACGCTGTCTGCAGACGTGGTGCGACTGGACGAGAATTCCAAGCACGCCTTCCGGGCTGCTTCACCGTCTGTGGGCCGAAGAATAAACGGTCCAGCGCGTTCACAATCGCCTTCTCCTAGGATCGCTCGGCGATATATTTGGTTCGGGTAATGTACTAGTTTCAACTGTTTAAGCCGTCCCCATATTTAGAGCACCCCGTGCATTCAGCACGTGTACTGACGTATTCGCGTATTTTACGCTGCTACCTCTCAATGTACATGCAATTAGATAGATAGATAGATAGATAGATAGATAGATAGATAGATAGATAGATAGATAGATAGATAGATAGATAGATGGATAGATGGATAGATAGATAGATAGATAGATAGATAGATAGATAGATAGATAGATAGATAGATAGATAGATAGATAGATAGATAGATAGATAGATAGATAGATAGATAGATAGATAGATCACAGAGTCACATACACAGAATACGATCTGGCTCCGTGGTCAAAACTGGCAAAGGAAGAAACCATCGATCGCTGGACGGCCACCGACTTCTTCAAGAATACCGTACTGTGTTTCCAAACTCACTTCCACCATAAGAATAAGGCACT
Source organism: Rhipicephalus appendiculatus (assembly GCA_030522465.1). Classification (NCBI taxonomy): domain Eukaryota; kingdom Metazoa; phylum Arthropoda; class Arachnida; order Ixodida; family Ixodidae; genus Rhipicephalus; species Rhipicephalus appendiculatus. The sequence continues at coordinate 34,144 of JALIZH010012488.1, forward strand.
CTGCGGATCAGACTACGAGGAATCAGCATTGAGTCGGTTGCACGTCCAAAATCCTTTCTCTCTCGGCTTCCATTTCAGAACGCGTGCGTGGTGTCGCATCACCCGCCTGTTCTGGAATGCGCTACGTCTACTGCTGACGCTAGCTGTGGTTCCTGCAGACGAGCTCGCACTTTTTCGTTCTTGATCCTCGCTGCAATTTCTTCCTACTGCGCATACCAGTAGAGCCGGCCAGCCTTCTTCCCCCCCCTCCCCCCCCTCCCCCCTCCCCCCTCCCCCTTCTCCGTCGTCTTCAACTTCTGTTTTACAATTTGTCTTTTGAGCATTCGCTCCGAAATTTGCATACGCGCCGTTAGCTCGAAAGACCGCGAGAGAGAATTCGATATAACACGACGAGCGATAAAAAGATAGAGAGAGGGCGAATCCGTATATATAAAAATTCAAGAACAGCAGGTTCGAAGTCCTAGGGGGCGGGGAGAATTGTAAGGTTTTTCGGCAGCTACCGAGCTGCGCGCCGGATGAAGTGGAATACGAAGTGAGCGGCAGCGGGCGGAGGGGGCACACGTACGTGCGACCGAGGACTTTGATGAACGAGGCTGTAGCGCAGTCTGACGAGCTGCTCCTCTACTTCACCGAGACACTACTGCCCCCCCCCCCTCTTCAACCAGCTTCCCCTCTCCCCAACCCCACATGACACTCTCGCCATCACGCCTCCTTCGTACCACCGCGAAACCTGCGTGGAAGTGTCTACAATAGAGCGAAGTTGGGCATGTTGGTGTAGCATAGTGAAACACAAAGCGCAAATGATGACGGGGACACAGGAAGCGCTGTGTGTGTTCTCTTCCTGTGTCGCAGTCATTATTTGCGCTTTGTGTTTCACTGTGGAAGTGCCGCATGCTGGGGCGATACTTGTGGGTGTTTAAAGGTCAGCAAGCTTGAAATGCATTTATTTTTCTTTTTGAGGCTCCATTACGGAGTCCCTCGATAACGGAGTCTGATTGCGAAAATAAAGTGGTGACTGCGGGACAACGGTAAGCTGTGCTGCGATCAGTCAGGCATGATGCAGGTGCATCTGTGGCTGCTGCGTGACAAGTCCTGTCCCCCTGGGCAGGGCCGGTTGTGGCCCGTTTTACCATGTACTTCACACCGCAACGCCCTTTGCTCCGCTATTTAGACAAGTAGCAGTGCTTGGCCAGTAAGAATGGAAAAGGGACAGGGAGTCGGAGTCAGGGAGTCGGAGTCAGTGAGTCAGATATGCACAAGCAACCCGTACGAGTGCGTGGTTAATTCCAATATATTGCGGCATCTGGCCTGCTCGAACACAATGCCTCGTAGCAGGTGTATAGACCACGTATATGCCAACGTAGTTTTCGTGAATGAAGAAAATCAACATATATACTGGGCATTTGATTCTCCTGACCACACAGAGAAGGATATGCTAACTGTGGTTTTGAAACTCTGAACTATACCTTGCCTTCCCTGCTTAACAAGTTTGGCTTGTGTCGCACCTTTATCCATGAAATTTCTTATAAATATCTTCGAAATTCGCTTCGTTGATGTCTGCACTGCCCCGCCGCTATGTTTCTTTGTTTTTGTTCTGGAAACTTGCGTTGAATGTGTCGTGAGATATATGTCGTATTTGCAGCAGTGTCCATTTTATTGTTCACCGCGTGTTTTTTCAAGTTTTTTTTCTGGGGTTTTCATGCAACAATATTAGCCTGTGCGCTTTCTGTTCTGTAGATAACATTACTGATGTATACGTAGGGGAAGGGAGCATCGTCGAGCCGCGATTCACCGGCTTTTCTCTCTTCTTACCAGCCCCGTATTTGGGTATGCATGTGTGGAATAAAGACTCAGACTTAGAACACTCCATTTGCTCAAGAATCGACCCGAATTTAGACCGAAGTCACGCCATACTTCAATGTCATCTGAACAGCATATTTAAATAGCACGTTCAATAGCGCAAATGGGCCCGAAGGCCTTCCTAGATGTGCGGATCATATACCTTCGACATTTCCCGCTAAAGAATTGACTTACACATAACGATGTCTTGTGCAATCGCATATTTATTTCATGATATTTATTTTGTGGAATACTCCACGTCACGGTGCCCCACCAATGCATCAGACGTGGCAGAAGTATATATATATATATATATATATATATATATATATATATATATATATATATATATATATATATATATATATATATATATATATATATATATATATATATATATATATATACGCCTCTAAAAAACTGTTTATTGGTGACGTTTCGATCGGAGACCGATCTTCATCAAGACAAAATTTACCAGGCGCCGATGCGCTTTTATATCATCGCCGTGCCGAGAGAAAGAAAGGGGGGAGAAAAAAAAAAAAGAGAGAGAGAAGAAGCGTACATACTGATAAGTGGTCACACGACCACGTGCGCGTACTGCTACATACGCATAGCACCTGTACTTTGAAAAAAAAAAAATAATAATAATAATAATAATAATAATAATAAATAAATAAAAAAAATAAATAATAAAAAAAATAAATAAAAAATAAACGAGTGGTCAAAAAAGAGAGAGTGGTCACACGACCAGGTGCGCGACCACTCTCTCTCTTTTTTGACCACTCGTTTATTTTTTATTTATTTTTTTTTATTATTTATTTATTTATTTATTTATTATTATTATTATTATTATTATTATTTTTTTTTTTTCAAAGTACAGGTGCTATGCGTATGTAGCATTGCACGTGGTCGTGTGACCACTTATCAGTATGTACGCTTCTTCTCTCTCTTTTTTTTTTCTCCCTTTCTTTCTCTCGGCACGGCGATGATATAAAAGCGCATCGGCGCCTGGTAAATTTTGTCTTGCGAAGATCGGTCTCCCGATCGAAACGTCATCAATAAACAGTTTTTTTAGAGGCGTATATATATTTTTCCTATTTTGTTCTACGGCAACCGAAGCCAGACTCTTCATAATCTACGTGTATATATATATATATATATATATATATATATATATATATATATATATATATATATATATATATATTCGAAGGTCGCAGGTTTGGTCCCTGCCGGTGGCAAGTTATCTTTTCGTCCACTTTCCTTTCTTCACATTTACATTACAATTACTTCTAATAGCTTCCCCTATACCTTCCTTGGCATCTTTGTCTGTTAGTTCTCATTAATACTGTGTTTAATAAGGTTAAGGGTTGGGCGTGTTGGTACATAGTGCAAAGAAGGAGAAAAAAAGCGCTAAAAACTTGACACACACGAAGGAAGACGGACGAAGACAGCGCCTGTCTTCGTCCGTCTTCCTTCGTGTGTGTGAAGTTTTTAGCGCTGTTTTCCCCTTCTTTACTGTGTTTAACAAAGCAAACGAGCCCTTAAGTTTCCTATTCTTTCCTTTATAGATATATATATATATATTTTTTTTCTCACATGTTAGAAGGAACGCGACGAGGAACTTGGGCGCACCAGCCAGGCAGGCGGATTGACTCTTGACGCCTTCGTTCGGGATTCACGCCTTGAATAGGCTGTCGAAGAGGCCGATGGAAAATAAACTGTTACAATGACCCTGCTGCCGTAGTCTGGCCACACCAGTTACGTGTTATCTATTAGTTTACTTCGACTAACCTTGCCTGATGGTTTAGTAAGAATGAAAGGTTCTATAAGGTGTCATGAACACTCATTCATTGTCTATGATCATGCCATACCACCACCGCATGATTACGGATTCATTCGCCGCTATAGAAATGATATCGCATGATCTCTTCGTGACACTGGTGTAGCCATGGAGGGGGGGGGGTGTTGTTAATAATATTATCTGGGGTTTAACGTCCCAAAATCACGATATGATTATGAGAGACACCGTAGTGGAGGACTCGGGAAATTTTGACCATCTGGTGTTCTTTAACGTACACCGACATCACACAGTACACGCGCCTCTACCATTTGGCCTCCATCGAAATGCGACCGCCGCATTTCCGATTTTGCATGTATATATTTATACATATATATACTCCCTCCTTCTTCCACCAAAACAATTCTGGCTATGCTACTGGTGCGTGGCGTATACTCTTGAGTTCCTTTCACGGTCATGACTTTGCGCAGTGTCACCAAAATAAAGGCCGGTTGTCATTAGCGCTCACCCCCCCTTTTTTTTTTTTTCGTGGAGGTTTCGTCTGCTGGAAGTGCATCTGCTGTTCTTATCACTCGTCTTCGGCGTCTCGGGTATATTGTTGTGTGTGTGTTCTTTTTTCTGGAGAAGCCCATTGGAGAACATCAAACGAGAGCGCCGCACAAGTTGTCTAGGAAAGAAAGAGCCTAATAAACATCTTCCATGCTGGAGTTCTGAGAAAGAGGGACTCCGGTGCCGCTTTCCGTAACAATATCTCTGTCAGCCCCCTAGACACTAAACATAGCGAATGTCTTTCCGCCTGGTTCCCATTCCTTTCTTTCTCTTTTTTTTTTTTGTCATTTCCCGTCGCTTTCTGGTCGCTTATTCCCCCTGACCTCTGCCCCCACTTCTGTCTTGCCTCCCTTCATTTGTCCATTATCGGTACATCTGTTATTAGCAAGCGCAAGTGCCGCTTCCGTGTTTCTTCTTCCGCTTCGCCTATCCTCTGCCGTCTATTTGTCGTCGGGCCCGCATCTAGAGCAACGGATAGCGGTGGTGCCATTCACACCAGCTCCTCCATGGACTTCCTGGCCACTCGTCCTGGAAGTAGTTCCCCTAAATGTATTGGGTCTGATTATTGTTTTCTTCTTTCGTACTGTATTCTTTTTTTTGTAATTTTCCTCACTTTACGAAAAAAAGAGTAAAAGAGAATTCAGCCGGCTCCACGCGTAAAAAGCGTCGGAGAGTGAAGTTGTAATAATGATGATGGCTTCCGGTACTAATAAAAAAAAAAGAAATACGTACAACGCACCGTTGGAAGCTCCCGTTGTTTCCAACAGATCCACATAAGAGATGGAGGGAGGAGACAATCTGAAACGGGTGGGGCGAGAGAGGTTGGCGTTGAGTTGCGCGCCCTCTGTCGGCATCCTTCAGTATAACTCGGTCGCATTACCTCCACTGTGGGAGTGGTGTGACGTGGGCAGCCTTCTGGCAGCTCTCACTCTCATTAACCTCCGCTTCCTTGTCAGCCTGCCCTTACCCACCGCAAGCCTTTGACGTACCCCGCCATAGAGTTTCCTAAAATTAACTAGAAGAGACTCTGGCGCTGCGATCGTTCGGCCACCATGGGAATGATGGGTAGTACACAAATTTGCCTAGTCTTCGTGCTTGCGGCTTCAAACGCACTTGTGCCTTTGTTTATTGTTGTGTTTTCGTTCTGTTTCGGACAAAAGAATGGACCGTTGTGAACTTCGTCAGTCTATTTGCATTCGTGGGCCTAAAAAGGTCAAGGTGGTGAAGCGTAACTGCTTAACCTTCGCTGAACATCGTATTGCGGCAAAGCGGATTCAAGCCACACGGAGCCAAAATAACGAAGACTAGGCAAGACTACGCAAGTTTGTGTACTACCCTTCATTCCCATGCTGGCTGAACGATCGCAGCGCCAGAGTCCCCCTCTTGTTAATTTTAGGAAACTCTATGGTACTCCGCACAGTCATAGCCGCAGTTGGAATTCTGCGGTTGAAACACCTTCTCGGTGGCCACTGCGTGGGATCTCATGCCCATATTGAGGCGAAAGACTTAGATGTCTCATAAATCGCGAAAAGAGACCATCCGGGGCGTCAGCACGAGTGGTGCAAAAAATAATCATGTGAGGACGTCATGATGTGACGCCATCACAATATGTGTCACAAGTCACCAGAATTTGTGACGTCATCATGAAGTGATCGTGATTGTTCATTTTAACGTGTGAAGCAGCGCGCATAGACGAGACATAAAAGGAAGAAACGATGCGACAGGACAACTTTCAACATTACGGATCATCGTGAGGTCACCTGATGATGTCATCACATGGATTCATCGCTTGTTCAAAGATGGGTTGACCCCGGATTAACTGCAAATGCAGGGGAAGCATGGAAAGCTTCGAATGCATCCGATCCTACAGGCAGCGGCACTCCACGCTGTGTGCGAAAAAGCTTCGTAGCGGGGTAATCAACACAATTGACTTAGAAGAAAAAGATGGCTTTGACCTTCCAGTCGTCTGAGGCAAATTTATAAGAGATCGCGTAACTTTCCCGGGTTCTTTCTTTCTTTTCGTTGGCCGAGTGACGTCGTCGCTCGGCCAACGTGGGCCGACCGATTACGGAGGCAATGCAAAGCCCGGTGATGGGAAGAAAGCTTGCAATGCCTCTGATCCCGGAGGCAATCCAAAACCACGTTAGGTGCAGAAATGTTTCAGAGGGGTGCGCGGGAGGATGAATGCATCGAGTGAGAATAACGAAATCTACGCATCTCCACGAAGTGAATGATGACGAGTGGGTACAGCTAGGTCCTAAGGTCCATAATGCCTACGTTAAAGTCGCCAGCTAGTATAAAGGACAGACTGACGGACGCATGGACGGGTGGACAGATGCACGGATGGACGGATGGACAGTTGCGCGGACGGTCGGGCGGACAGACGGACGGCGCAGGTGATCATGTATTGTGCTGTCATATACTTGATTGATGTACACATAAAGTCGGGTTTTTACACAGTTCATTTTCGTTGTGCAGGTCTTCAGTTTCGGTTTAGGTTCTGTAGAGTATGGCGGACGGACGGACGGACGGACGTTGTGAGGTCTTAAGGTGATTGGCCCCTAAAAGAAGATGATGGCTTTCGCCTTCGAGTCGTCTTAGGCGAATACCTAAGGAACCCCGTGGGCTTTTTCTTTGACCTTTGGAGCGCTTCGTAGCAGTGGTCTTACGTCGGCACAGCCAGACCAGTATAGCAATCCGACGCCCATGAAAACCTTAACGGGTATGCCTTTTTCTCTTCCTATACCACACACATGGCGCCTCAATGAGCTCCTCTCCCTTCATTTATCCTTGTAAAACGTCCCCTTTATCGTGTGTTCATCTTTTTCGTCGTAATTTCAAAACTGGCGCGATTCGAAGTAGATATTTCCCGGGTAGAATTTCGGTTTTCTCGAGGAAAATTATCCACCGTTTTGTTTTTTCTTTTTTCGTTTTTTTTGTTCGTTCCGTCGCTCTTGCCTTTCTTGCTGCTGAGATAGCCGCCTTACGGCCAGCAGGAAAACTTGGAGGAATCGCTGGTGGCACCAGCGCCGCCTTCAGGGTGGAAAGCAACGATGACAGTTCGTGAAAAATAGGCAGAGCTGTGCTTGTTTCGTGTCTTATTTACTCTCCTTTTCGTTGCTTCCTTTTTTCAATACCTTTGCTAATGGTGGCGAAAGTCCTTGTAACTTCGAATGCTCGTAGGCTATGCAAAGCGTAACCTGAAGGGACGCCAGCTACCCCTCCCCCCTGCCAAAAAAAAAAAAGAAAAACAAGACAGAAGAAAAGGGAGTCATGGCAGCAGAAATTCTTGACACGTTGAGAGGAATTTCTCAACGAAAGAAAGAAAGAAAAAAGAGTGACAGAAAGAAAGAAAGAAAGAAGTAAGGAAGGAAGGAAGGAAGGAAGGAAGGAAGGAAGGAAGGAAGGAAGGAAGGAAGGAAGGAGAGAAAAAAAGAAAGAAAGAAAGTGCGAAAGAAAGAAAGAAACAAGAAAGAAAGGAAGAAAGAAAGAAAGAAAGAAAGAAAGAAAGAAAGAAAGAAAGAAAGAAAGAAAGAAAGAAAGAAAGAAAGAAAGAAAGAAAGAAAGAAAGAAAGAAAGAAAGAAAGAAAGAAAGGAAGGAAGAAAGAAAAAAAACACTCGCGTTTTTTGTCGGTCCCACAATGCACGCGAGCAGACTTGCAGACGAGAGAGAAGAAATAGTCCCGACACGACGTGTGTGCATGAGTTATTTCATTTATGTATTTCTTGGAGAACGAGAAAATAAAATATACGGCACGTATTTCCTTTTAGAAGAGTCATCAGTCTTTTTCCCGCCGTCGAGTTATACCGTGCCGAGCTCCCGAGCGAAATTTCTCGGAGCCAGCGCTTTCGAAAAGAATGCTCTGCGATCTAGACTTTGCTGCAAGCATTGCGTCAGCTGAACACGTCTCGGAAGATTCGGTTAACTTGGAGAAATGGTGGCAAGAAATGTACGTTGTTTGGCTTGCAGTGAGCAGTGTTTGTCGTGACGTTCCCGAGGAAAGTCCTTCTAACGATGTTGAGGACGCGTATATCTCGCGCACTTGTGTTGATGAATCTTTCTTTCGTACCCGATGTGAATGAATTTTTGAATGAAGGAACAGCGTTGAAACAGGACGGAGACGAGAAGACACAGACACGGCGCTGACTAACAAGTTACAACCATATTTTATTGGTTGTTAGTATGTACCAACCAATCACTATGTACCAACCAGCCCAATTCAAGACGTGAATGAATTCTTTAGTGTACGTGTGAGCTGTGCATGCGCAAGTACTTACGTAGTACGTGCTTACGTTAGCTTGCGTACGCACAACAGAAATATGAAAAATAATCTATTGGCAGGGCCGTACCCAGGAATGTTTTTTCGGGGGAGGGTTTGGACGCTGAACGGTAACTTTGGCAACTGGTGGTGGCTGCGAAGGCATGTAAATATTTTACTATCACCCTAAAAGTTAAAGCGTGAAAAAATATCGGGGGGGTGTCAGAACCCCCCTCAACCCCCCCCTTAGTTACGGCCCTGTCTATTGGAAATGAGTTCTTCGGAATCCCGCAGGGTGTCGGAAGGGTTAAGAAAGGGTTAACGCACAAACGCCCGATCGTAGCCCGAAGCCAGAAGTGTACTGGACAGCAATGGGCGATGGGGATGGGGCTTGCAAGAAAGACGCCTTGCGCCTCTTGACAGAAGGAAAGCTTCTAGTTGAAGAAGTTTGTTCCCCTGTTTGGGGATCGAACCCCGGACCAACGCCTTTCCAGGGTGATCGCTGTACCTATTGAGCTAACCTACGGACCGAACCCGGGAATAACGGCCTTCCCGGGCAGTCACTTCACCGAATGAGCTCTGTTGGTAGAGCGACCGCCCCTGAATAGCGTTGGTCTCGGGTTTGACCCTTGGAGCAGGACGAGTTTTTCTTGAACTAGTAGCTTTCCTTTCTGACAAATCCGTGTGGGTTTCCTCGTGGCTTCGTGCCACAAGCGGGTGGTTGTCAATTCTCCCTTTCATAAAGAATGTGTGTTCGTAAATCTGTAACGTAAAATTAGCATGTATGCATGATTGTACGTTATTTCTGAACTAAGTACACACTCACTTATACAGTCGCTACCTTACGTCGTCTCTACGTTATGATAACCCCCACAATTTTGTACTCGGTGTGTACTACATGTTTATATATTGATTCTAAGCCACGTGTCCAGAGACCTTTCATTCTGTCGTGCTAGAACTCTCGGAAGAGGAGTAAAATACACTGGCCGCAAGCCACTCACAGAGGGAGCAACCGCACTCCCCTTTTTTTCCCTACAGCGCGCATATTTCTAGAAAACACCAAACGTATACCCTACCAGTCCACCCGCTCTATAATACCTGTGTGTGAATGTACACGGGAAAAAAGGGACCAAGGAACTCATGCTGCTGTGTTTTCTTAGCAGCTGCTGTACTTTTCTATCTGAGTCACGTCATTCCTTTTTGCATTTCCTATTCCCCATCACATTAGACAAAGCATAAGGCAACTATTTGTGTACCTATTTTTCCTTTCGCCTACCTATATCCCTCTTGGGCGTCCATGAGCATGCCTACACTGGGAGGTAGGGGAACGCGGGAATTGTACGTGCCATTGCTTCCCCATACCGGGAGCCTCGTAATCCCTCTGCTTCAGTGGCACGGGGATATTCGCAGAGCCATCATACTCCCGGCTTTGTCCCTATATCATCCCGGTGTAGGGAGACGAGCCCGCGCATTCCCCCTTACTTCTCTTCCTCACTCCTCCCCACCACCTTAGAGCACGCATAGTGCTTTCTTTTTAGGGAAGGGTGGAGGAGTATAAAGGCCATCACAGTGTATGATTGCGTTCTCCCGCTTCCCGCTTCCCTCGAAAATTATTTCGCTCTTTTTACAAACCTGGGTAGCGCTCTTTTTGTGTTGTTTCGCGTTTTTGGTTAACGTCGTGTATCCTCTTTCCTTTATTCGAGCTACGGTCTTCTTAAGGGGGAAGGAATCTTAACGAGGTGGCCGAGAATACTGCGCATACAACACTCTTTGGGAGGCCGGGTTCGTAACAAATGGACCTTTTTTTCCCCATCCGCTAATGTCCCAAAGCTTTCTCTTACACGGTACTTCATTTGCCAGTCATCGCTTTTGAGAAGGTTGTGTTGCGGAAGATGGTGATAGGGGGAGGGGGGCTGTTCAGTGCCTCTCAATTTTTGGTCTCACGCTGGAGAAGAACACGGTAAGCCTACGCTTAAATCTTGAAATAGCAAAAACGAAGGGATGAACGAAAAGGAGGGTAGTAATTGAGGGGGAAAAGGGAGTACGAGTCTCGCGTAATGGATATAAATAAGAGTCTCCTGGCGCCGGGAAGGGTGAAAAGAAATTGGTAATTTTCTCGGCTGCTCTTCTGGAAATGAAGAGAGTACAGCTGCTTAAGTTTTCGCCTCTGTTCAGGCAAGCGAATCGCACACGTTGTGAGGTTGTTCACGTTTGTACGAAAACAATAAAGGAAACGATGCGAAAGGATACGTTTCCAAAATATTCCCGTGTTAAGGTGCGACTTGAGACGCGACTTTAGATTGAGTAGGGATTTCGGTTTACTCTTTTTGCGGCTGTATCTTATCGGTGTAAGTTTTTGTGCCATTGAAAGCGACTGTTGACTACACAGCTAGCTTTACTTAATTTGAAGGTAAGGCTGGCATACTCTCAAAACCCTGAGTTTGATCGTTGGAGAGAAACAAAACTGATCAAGGGATGTGGATAAACAAAAATTAAACTCATGAATTTCGGTCCAAGTAGCTCATCTTTATCCGTCTTGACCTTAATGTTAGGCTAGTGTTCGAGCCTTGCCGTCTTTAAGCATCACCGATGATAATGATGACCAACGGGCTAATTTATGTCCAATGTTAGGTTTAAGCATTCGCATAGCTAATTGCAGATTATCCCCGCTTGAGGCTTTGTGGATTATCCCTGGGACATGTCGCTCCTCGGTTGACATAAAATACGCAACGGTTACTTCTTGCTGACCCGGATATATGACTGTGTGCGAAGGGCTCCCGAAAGTGAGCAGTCAGTGAGGCCTACCCCGCACGGTGGTCAAGTGGTTATGATGATGATGCTTGAATGCTGACCCAAAGGTCGCGGAATCGACTCCCAGCTGCGGCAGCCGCATTTCGATAGAGGCGAAATGCTCGTGGCCCGTGTTCTTAGATGTAGGTGCACGTTAAAGAACCCCAGGTGGTCCAAGTTTCCTTGGTTACATGCAGGTGGTCGAAAACTCCAGATATAATTATTTTCTTTTCTCCTCAACTTTTCTACCCTTATCCCATCCCCCATTACTGTTGAACTGGTTAACCTCTCTTGCATTCTCTTTTTTTTTTCTCTCTCCACCCTCAAGTTCCCTTACGAAGAGAAGCCCAGCTGTCACTCTCGGGGTCGGCGCCGTGTACACTGGGTTTTTGAAATAGAAAGCGGGCATCTGCAAACCGCTTCATTTCTCGGCCTCGGTGGCTAAGGAGAATAATAAAAAGAACAAAAAAAGACACATTAAACCATTCTCTGCCGCAGGCAATGTGCACGGCAAAAGCGAAACGACGAAAGCCGCTGATGCTGGAAGACGTCATCACTTGATATCTTCGTTTTCTCAAAGGTGGGCTGATCACGGAGGCAGTGCAAAACCAGCTGAAGTGCAGAAAACTTTAGAGGGGGAGGCTAACGAGGATCAATTTATCGACTTAGATGAAATAGAAGACGATGGCTTTCACCTTCGAACCGTCTTAGGAGAATGCATGAGGGACTCTGTGAATTTTTTTTTTGGTGCTGCCACATCCCTCGAGTTGAGTTTTGAAATCGAAATCACTCACTCACTCACTCACTCACTACCACTCACTCACTCACTCACTCACTCACTCACTCACTCACTCACTCACTCACTCACTCACTCACTCACTCACTCACTCACTCACTCACTCACTCACTCCACTCACTCACTCGCTCACACTCACTCACTCCTCCTCACTCCCACTCACCCACTCACCCACTCACTCACTCACTCACTCACTCACTCACTCACTACTCACTCACTCACTCACTCACTCACTCACTCATTCGTTCGCTGACACACTCTTTCTTCCACATTAGCACATGATAGTTTAACGGAATGACCTCTTGCGTTGAACGTCCACTCTATGCGCACTGCCCGAGCACTAGCTCCACTTAAATACCAGCCCTTGTTTGGTGCTGCAGTTTCCTTTTAGATGCTAAGCATCTTATGGCGAAGTTCAATCCGGTGGTGGTGGTGGTGCTTGTGTGCGTCCTGACCACCCTTACTGCGGATGCGCAAACCTTCACCACGCAACTCCTCTCCTACGCTCCCCCTCTCTCTCCTCTAGGCATCCCTCCCGCGGCGTTTACACACCCATTGCGTATGCGCGTCCCCTCCCCCTCTCTCTCCTCTCCTACGCTCCTCCTCTCTCTCTCTCCTCTAGGCATCCCTCCCGCGGCGTTTACACACCGGTGCGTATGCGCGTCCCCTCCCCCTCTCTCTCCTCTCTCTCCTCTAGGCATCCCTCCCTGTTCACGTACCTTTGACCAAGCGGTGGTCATGTTATGACATCATCACAAGACATCATCTCATCAGCACAAAGACAAGGAACCGACGAGGACTTGTCCTTGCAGTTGTTGAGGGCTTGAATTGTCCTTCTCTTTTGTGCCTCTCCCGCGCTGCTCACGTAGCTTTGACCAAGCGGCGGTCATGTTATGACATCATCACATGACATCATCTCATCAGCGCAAGGACAAGGAACCGACGAGCACTTGTCTTTGTAATTGAGGGCTTGAATTGTCCTTGTCTTTGTGCCTCTCCCACGCTGTTCACGTAGCTTTGACCAAGCGGTGGTCATGTTATGACATCATCACAAGACATCATCTCATCAGCACAAAGACAAGGAACAGACGAGGACTTGTCTTTGTACTTGTTGAGGGCTTGAATTGTCTTTGTCTTTGTGCCTCTCCCGCACTTTAACATAGCTATGGAATACCAACTAGCCCCGTCACACACCTTGCTTGGTCAAAGGTGGGCGATCCCGAACAGTGCAAAGCCACGTTGGGTGCAGAAAGCTTTCTTTCGGTGCCGGAACACCAATGCAGTTGATTCACATGAAAAAAGGGGACGGCTTTCGCCTTCGAGTCGCCTGAGGCAAATGCATGAGGGACCTTGCAACATTTATTTGCTCGGTGGCTTCGAGGGGAGCAAACTTAGATGAAAATACAAATAAAAGTAACCACACTTTTTGAGCCCAGAGAGCGATAAAGAGAGAGAGAGCCCGATGCCATTAGCAAACACTCACACACTCTCTTCTAAAACGGGAAGCGACGTGAGAGACCATTTATTTTCCAGTCGCGGCTGAGGCGACGGGTCTGCAAGCGACGTTTCAACGCGACAACGCCAGCGTCGTCTCACTTCGCATGCCTCGACGAATGCGCTCTGAGATAGATCGCTGGAATGCGAAGGTCTACTTGTCAGGATCTGCGCGTCGCGAGAGGATCCTTAGTTCTTTGATCCCGCCGGCTGCCCCTGAACTCGGCAGCGAAATATAGCGCGGCTCCCGGCCACACATTTCCGCGGAGAAATAATGTCGTGTACTGATGATTAATTGGTTCCGCGCACGATTACCCTAAAGGTGCAAAAGACACTGCGTGTGTGAAGAAAATGATACTTGTAGCAGAAGTAGAATAGTATCTAATCCGCATGGCAACATTTCGGAATCAGAATCAGGTTCATTCGTGTTAATAAACGTTATTAATTACACGATATTCATATACAGAAGGGCACATCCTCTGCATGATGACAGGAATTATTATAATAAACATATAATGGCAAAATGTGAATTTGCAAATTCTAAAATCAATTAGCAGACATGGTATACGTGAACTGAAAAACAAGAGTTAAATGTAGTAAATTATGCATATTCACAAATGAATATACAAGCTTGAATCATATTTAAGGCTATTTCTAATAATATCATCTAAATCTTGGTATGATGCTCAATGTTATTATTACGAGGGGGATGGAATTCCGTTTTGTTTCGGATGTAAACCTCTGCGTATCCCTTCGATCTTATTCACTATGCCAATGCAGGGCGCACGTGTGCGGACGCTATCTATCTATCTATCTATCTATCTATCTATCTATCTATCTATCTATCTATCTATCTATCTATCTATCTATCTATCTATCTATCTATCTATCTATCTATCTATCTATCTATCTATCTATCTATCTATCTATCTATCTATCTATCTATCCTATCTATCTATCTATCTATCTATCTATCTATCTATCTATCTATCTATCTATCTATCTATCTATCTATCTATCTATCTATCTATCTATCTATCTATCTATCTATCTATCTATCTATCTATCTATCTATCTATCTATCTATCTATCTATCTATCCATTCATCTATCTATCTATCTATCTATCTATCTATCTATCTATCTATCTATCTATTCATTTATCTATCTATCTATCTATCTATCTATCTATCTATCTATCTATCTATCTATCTATCTATCTATCTATCTATCTATCTATCTATCTATCTATCTATCTATCTATCTATCTATATCTATCTATCTATCTATCTATCTATCTATCTATCTATCTATCTATCTATCTATCTATCTATCTATCTATATCTAATGGGAGTGAAGGGGGCGAGAAAGATATTTACGCGCGTTACACTTTCGCGCTTTCAACCACAAGTGCAAGCGCAAGCGCCGAAACGATATCTCTCTTCAAACGGGAATGGCAGTCAAATTGACCTAAATCACGAGCAGGCCCCGCCGCATTGAGCAGCAAAACGCAAGACACAATTCAACGCAACCCTTCCAGGGACGCCGATCGAACACTGTCCCTTGCAGAAACATAGAGGGAAGGAGTGATCACATACGGGTTCTCTTGCTAACTACTGCATCTATACGGTCACCCTCCTATCTTGTGTGACGCGTCGCGGATAGAGACGTTCCCGGTTTCCTACTTACTTTTGTTTGTGTACGTACTTTCTTTCGTGATCGCGTGTCTAGCTGGTCAGCCGAGTCTCACACATCCTCCTGCTACGGCTGGAAGAGCGTGACCATCCATCAGGGCACAATCACTCGGTTCCCGCATCCACGGGAGAGTGACGGAGAGTGCGTACAGTTCGATTGGTGCTCCCGCGAAAGCAGGAGTCTGAACTGCTGGGAGACATATCACTTCTAAAGCCTTAGATGTGTCATCGAAAGCGAAGTTTGACCGTCGGCGACCTCAACGATAGTGATGCAAAAAAATCCTCACTTTGTCACATCACCATATGACGTCACATATAGCCAAAATGCATGACGTCATTATGACGTCAGTATAACGTCACATAGCGTGACGTCACATGATGACGTCATCACTCGATATAGTCGATCAGTCATAGGTGTACCGATCACGGGAGGCAATGCAAAGCCACGTTAGGCGCAGGAAGCGGAGGGGTGGGTGAGGAAGATGACTACATCGACTGATAAGGAAAAAGAAGATGGCTTTGGCCTTCGACTCATGTTAGGACCCTGTGAGTCCTGAGCAAATCGTTTCAAGGAAGTACAGTCCTGAACAATTGAAACGCGAGCACATTACAAAGCACCTACGAAAAGAGAAAGTCGTTAACTTGATGCAATTTGTACGCCATATGGCCTAACCGCAGAGTGACCGCAATTTTTTCTTTGCTGCCATGTGATCTGTCTTGTATACCACGTTGCGCTCGTACCATAAAGAAGAAGCTTCACCCTAAAAACATTGAAACGCACGTTGCAGTTGCGAACGATACTGTCAGTGTGGCGTGGCTTTACCCCGGGGTTTTGGCAACATTCTAATAAACGAACATTTGACCCTAGGACAGAGCTTCAGCTTTTATTGTTATAGCAACGACGTCAGAACAGACCTTTCAGTTTCTGCAGCTCCAGGCCATGCCGAGTCGTCCGGCCGTCACCGTAAAGGATCTATAACTTGTTCGGCGGCTAAAGTCCAAAGCAGTTCGGCAACTTTGGTGTGCGTTCTAGCGTGGTTGTCTACTACTGCCCCTCTGCAAACTAGACGGAGTCAGGTATAGCAGGCCACGAAAGGCGAGTTGACGGAACACCATGCAGCGGCTCTCCGGATGACTTCGTCTTCGTCCGCTAAATGGCGTTCTGCTTTTGAAGTGTGCCGCCGCCGCCTGTATCACCTACAGGTCTCGTGCACCTGTATATACTAAGCCTAGTGCATGCGAAGCGAGGCCCTGATGGCTTCATGCACCGCTGTTATGTATTTTCGCTCCTCGACCACTCTCTCTTTCCCATCCATCTATATACCTTCATTATTCGAGTAGGGGAGAACACGTGCTTGAGAAGTCTCATGATGGAATCCTCTCTGATGTTCGAAATAGTCGCAGACGCATACCCTTCACATTGACTGCTTTCCCTCTTCTGCTATTTTTTCCCTGTGAAGACTTCAGAAAGTACGTATATCTCTGTTATGAACCGTAAGATGAAGCTGTGTCAATAAATCGTGCTTGCGAGACCTGAGACTGTTACAGATATCGCCTTGAACGAGCCTGGCGATAGTTAGGGAGCAGTGTGCAAAAGGCAATGGCATTCTTATGTGGATGTTATGTTCGTCACAATAACAATAATAGTGAGCCGTGGAGGAGCATGAGCAGCAAGTTCGCTTACAGTAAGCGAACTTGCTGCTCATGCTTCACTGTGAACAAGGCTCCCGTGTGGGAGCTGAAACGTCTTTTTAAGAATATATTTTTACTTTGGTCGGCGCTGCGTTTCCTTCGTCCATGTCTTTCCCCGTCCAGGTGGGTTTCGCCAAACTCTCGACTTTATAGTGAGCCGTATTTTTGCTTCTGACAAAAAAAAAAAAAAAAAAAACGTCGTTTCATTTCGGTGTCTTATTTACTTTGACGGCTCCACTTTTATTTTTTCTACTTTATTTTATTTTACTTTACAGGGTGAGGTCCTGGTCGTTAAAGGTTACATTCTCACAAAAGAATCGCATATACGAAAAGAAGACGCTGCACGTCATAAGCCTTAAAGGAACCAGAAATCAGAAATGCTCTATTAGTAGAGGTACAGTATACGCCGATCTCATTGGCTGGAGCTCGCCACGCTGGCCAAATCACCAAGAGGCAGACAAACCCGTACGTAAGGCGGCTGCCCATGAGGAAGCTCCTATAGTCACGTTGTATAATAAGATAGGTTAACTACAGTTCGTATAACGTCACGGGCGTATCCAGATTGTTTTTTTTTTTTGGGGGGGGGGGGGGGGCGGAAGGGGGTTGGACCACCCTCTCATGTATGTTCGTGCGTGTGTTTGTATGTGTGCGTGTATATACGCACATGCTAAATAGCAAAATTTCTGAAAGTTTGAACTCCCCTCCCCCCATGCCCCACCCCAGCTACGCCAGTGGTTAACGCCGTATGCCAAGCTGCGAGACCGGGTGAAATTGCTCTGTTCTTAACCGAACAGAACGTACCCGAGGGCCAGAATGACGCGATCAGCATTCATTTCCAGGCTTTAAGAAGAAAAAAACTGATGTCTCACCCTCGAGGCATTTCTAGTGATCGTTATCTCATGCTAAACTTATAAGAATGTTAGGAAGGTTCTGGGACGTAAAACCGCAGACATTAATGCCCATAGTTGTGCGTGATTCCTTCTCGGTTCTGCTCCAGTGGAATCCAGGCGATGATTTCAAAAACGGTATGGAAAAAGCCGTGTTGTATCATAGCGAGAAATACGGCACACTTCTTTTCCGAACCGGGCCACTGAAGCGAATGACCTAGAATTTTCGAAGCCCTCAAAGGCTCGACGCATGCGCGTTGCAGTTTATCCTTATCGCTTCTTTGAAAGCAACGCAGACGACGATTTTGAGGCGATACAAGCAGAGGTTCAGAAATAAAGCAATACAGAAGCCCACTGTACGTTTCCAAACTGCACTGTTAAAGCAAAGAACATGGAAACTGGCTCTGGATGAGAGGCGCATTGTAATCGGATAAAGGTGTAACGGTCGCCCGCAGCGAACCATTCTCCCTTGTACGTCGAGCAACGCGTGACGGCGTCTTCAAAGCGCCTTTTGCTCCCAAGGTGTCGGTTTCCATAACTTAAGCCTAACAATAAAGAAAAAAATAAAGGTGGGAGGTCGTCTTGAATTAATACCGTCCACAAGCGATACCTCTTACGCTCTGATGGCCTCTTGAGAGATCGCCCGCTTGCACACTCGATCCATTCCACATATCCGCGGCTCCAGAGGAAACTCGATCTATGGAAAAGAGAGCTGTTGTTTTCTTCTTTTCTTTCGACGTGACTGCATCCAAGACGATCCGGCAGTTTCGACTCCGAACTCTAATGACCCCAGGGGTCCCTTTCTTTTTTTCTTCGCGCTTCAGATACAAATCGAGGGCCTGCATGTCAGAAAAAAAATGAAGAAAAGTTTACCGAAGCCGGGTAGAGATTTGGAATTCGGGTTTTTAACAAGACTCGGCTCTTGCGCCTATAGCGTTCTGAAGTCGTCCCTTGCGCATGACATTGTTTACGCTGTTCCCTGGTGTACACACCACTGTGGGTCTTTTTTCTTCGCATCGTGTGCGTACACGTGTTTGGCCCGGTCGCCTCGCAAAACTTCGTTTTGATAGGCCCCCACAGAGCACAGATCCGGGATTCGGCCCTCAGTGAAGCCTTTGCACATCCTTCAGTTTCGCATCGAACTTTCTTTCTTCTATTGAAACGTTCCCCCGCTCTTGAATGCATTTCCGGAAACTTGAGATGCCTTCTATAGGCTCTTGCTTCTATTCTTTAAACGTGTCGGGTGTTTTCAGAGAAACGAAAGGCCTGTGTGCGTGCAAACTGTAATGCAATACGTGCCCTGTTTCGGCACTCTAAGGGAGAGCCGAGTTTTCGAGGTTAGAGCCTGGGGGGCGTCGTCATGTGTCCCTTCAGGCGCATGCGCGGTATTGCTATCGACTGCACACGAGAACGCAAAGCAGACGGTTCTCCAAGACGCACCGTATGTAGTTCGAAGTGCTTCGATAAATACGCGAACTGTACGAAGTTTACGGCGCCCTCAACAGCACGGCACTACTTTCTGCATTGATGCAATGCGGTAAGTTCCTGAGCACCCCTCGCAGCAATAAACTGTGCTGTGCTACACTTAAGAAGCGGGGGGCAACGTGGTCTTCGGAAGAGACTGCATGTCTCGGATAAAGTTGTTTATGGTGGGACGTGCTGCGAGACAACACGTTTCTGCTCTTCGCGGGGCGGGTTCAGCACCCCCGCAAGGACAAGGTCGTATACATGTGCCAGTTTAGGCCTAACGCGAGAGCTAGGCCTAAACCAACAGGTTTGAATCGCTCATCCGTATATTTTTGCGAGGGGTACGTTTTGTTGGCGTTCACGTGAGGCCACTGCTCTTTATTAAAGGCTATTTGTATGTTGCAGTGGAGATGCGGAGCAACGTGTTTGTCGTTCTTCGAAGTAGCAGTGTCCTCGTAAAAGAAAACTCGTACGTTTCTTTCTTACGCCCGTGGGAGAGTTAGGCCTAATCGACTTCCGCTTGAACGGACAGCACACGCGTGTCGTTTCGTTGCTGTGTCTCGAAAGAGGCAGCATGACGCAACGCTGTTGAGCCAACTGCAGTAAATGCCGCACGCACAAACACAACACAGAAAAGGAAAAGATGTGATCTAAGAAAGGATCTTGCACTCTCGAAAATATTCTGCACCATAAAACGATAATATTGGTTTGTTTGTTGTTTATATTAACTCTTGTTTCTTTCTTTGAATATGATTGCCGGTATCGAAGAGATTCGATCTTTCACGCTGTTGTATGGAGGCATCACTTCGCTTGGTTTTTTTTTAGGGGCGAAGCTCCTTAGGGTGTGGGTTTGTCCCTCCTCTGTAGCTGTCGTAGTAGGTAGGTAGGTAGGTAGGTAGGTAGGTAGGTAGGTAGGTAGGTAGGTAGGTAGGTAGCCAAGTGTAGTGGAATGTACCCACTCCACGTGATAAAGATGATGATGACGCAGTATGGTGGAATGTACCCACTACACGTGATAACGATGAAGTATAAGCGCGTTCCAGTATAGTGGATTGTACCCACTTCACGTGATAACGATGACGCTGATGACCATGAAGTATAAGCGCGTTCCAGACCACACATTCTCTTTCTGCCATGGATGAAAACGATCGAGCTTCGCCCACTCATCATCATTCACTTCGTGGATATGGCGTGATTTTTTTTTCTTTTTTTTCGAAATCCCGCTCACAGACAGGTTTGTAAAAGTCCTCCTAAAACTCGCGTCGGTGTTTGCGACACAACCGTATTCACGCATGCTAAATCACCCATTTAGTATGCGAATAAAGCGTTATCAATGTACCTTAAGCAGTTACGTCGTATTCGAGTTCTCGGCTACTGGCCCGAAAGTCGCGGGTTCGATCCCCACCGCAGCAGTCGCATTTCGATGCAGGCGAAATGCCAGAGGTCCGTGTAGTGTGCGATGTCAGAGCACGTTAAAGAGCAGCAGATGATCGAAATTTCCGGAGCCCTCCACTACGGCCTGACTCATACCCATGCCGTCGTTTTGGCGCGTATAACACCACAAGTTATTCTGAGCTATTCGAGTTCGCATGGATATTTTTATGGCCTTTCGCGTACCGTAACGTTCGTGCGGCATTATCGTTAGAAAGTATCGATAACTACACATTCCTAGCTCAAGCTTCTTTATGTAGTTGTGACATTAATTAGAAATTGACAATAATTTGAGCCAAGGAAAGTATACGCGATGTTGTTTGTAGTAATTATGGTGTAAATGGGAAGAAAGTAGAGTGCACGAAAAAGATAACTTGCTGTCGGCAGGGACCGGCGCTCATTATGACTCGTAGCTTTAAATGCACATGTAGTGGACGTGAGGATATATGCCCCATAAAGTGGACGGGAGGATGACCGCCACCGTAGCTCAGTGGTAGAGCATCGGACACGTTATTTGAAGGTCGCAGGTTCGGTCCCTGCTGGCGGCAAGTTAGCTTTTGGTCCAAATCATAATTACTACAGATAACATCCTTGGCTTGCTTGTCTGTTCTAAAAAATGTTGTGTCTAGCAAAGAAAAACAAGCCCTCAAAAATCCCCCCTTCTTTCGTTTATTTGGTTGCGGACACAGATTCCTCCGATCGCGAATTTATACCCGCAGCGGCATTAAAATATTAAATTATCGCGAAAAATTTGTATTTGCGATGCCCGCAGCTGGTGTCCGCATTTTCACTTTCCCGAATACAAAAATAATAAATATTTTTCACTAATCATAGAAAAAAAAAAGTTGCAGGCTTTGCAAACCCAAGCATTATGTGTTGGGATGTACAGACGAAATCACACTTGTCTAGAGCGCCCAGCCGGCCGCTGCAGCTGCTGTTTTCTGCAGAAACATGCAAAGTCCGACACCGTAATGATACCAGACATGGTCATACTGCATGCTGGTTCCTTGTGCTATAATTCAAGCATGAACAGAGGCTTGTAGTTAACGTGAGGTAGAAGCTGCGGCCAGCAACAGTGGCGGCAGCCACGCGCTTCGCTGCTCTAGACAAGTGTGATTCTATCCATACAGACAACAACCATTAACATCATAATAGCGCGCCCATGTCTGCAAGCATCTGATGCTACTATTCTTTATATATACTGGACATCGATATATGAGTTGGTGTTCCTTTGTGGTCTATATGTAGATGACTTCTTTCAAAGGTCCCACCTCTTGTTGACGCATTGCGACAACGCTCTTTGTGAGTAAACAAAGCCATGTTTACAATCCGAGGCGCCTTCCCCATTTTCAACGATTCAAAGAAGTGAAAGCGGTGCATAACTTATTTGTTTGTTTGTATTTCTCGACTTCCCTTTCTTCCCGATCTGCTGAAACGCTTTTCCAATTTCGTCGGCGTTTACCGAGTCCCGAGTGAATTATCGATTGCTGGTCTTCCTTCGCGCGAAGCCTTAAAAACGCTCGAAAGTGACGAAAAAATAAACACCTCTCCCCACTTTCGTCGCGATATATATTTTAACGCGTCCAATTGGATCCGCTGCATAGAGTTTACGTTTCTTAGTATAAAAATCTCTAATCTTACTTATTTTTCGAAGCCTAAAGCGTACATAAAATTTTTAGCACTGTGTGACTTGCTCAGTCTTTTATGGAGCCATAGAAGCATCTCGTTGGTTCTCTAATTCAATTCAATTCAATTTTTATTTCATCTCAAAATGAGGGCAGGCTCGGGAGAAAAGTGACGTTTGTCACTTGAGGAGAACCTAGCCTCCCTATACATGGCAAGCAACGAGGACATAGGTGAACATAGACCATGGAACATAGGCCATGAACATAGGCAATGAACACAGACCATGAAATGCTTGGCGCAGTAGAAGTGGAAAGATGCACGAAGAGTAATGCTATGCACAGAAACTAATATATGTAAGCACTTTCCTACTGCACAAATTCCGAAGTACAATGCAAAATATGATGGGATACAAAAATACTATATATAAGACAACAATGATATGCACAGAAATTGTAAATAAATAAATAAATAAATAAATAAATAAATAAATAAATAAATAAATAAATAAATAAAAAGCATAATAAAACAATTTAAAAAAAAGCCTGACCCACCATTTGCGCAATTTTCACGATGAAAGCACTTCCCCTAACGTCACGTGCACTGCATTTTTCAATGATTATTTTTTGCCTGAAGTAATTTATTTAAAAACAAAGGAACAGTATAAGGATGATCAAATCAATCAATCAATCATTCAACCAATTAACTAATTATTCAATCAGTCAAATAAGCTTTCATTTCTTTCCGATGAATATGTGGGTGCTGGAAAGAAAGCCACAAGAATTGCAGCTTGACAAGGGTCCTGCCTCCCATCGAGTTCAGCGGCACGGTTACGGTGCAAAATGAAATGGTTAAGGAAATCAAAGTATTTACAAATGTGCCACTTTGGGGCAGGGAGAAAAGTTTACAGAAGGTTAGCGTAGACAGGAATTGATTTGCCTTATTATTAAATTTGTTCAAGTGCACGTTGCAACTTTCGTGTATCTCAGTGAAAAGAACTCCTGGCAGGAATCGGAGAATGAATAATCTTGGTACTTGTGTCTCACAACTGTGCGGCTTGTCATAGCTGAAATGGAAACTGAAGCTTTACGGCTCGACTGAATGTGTTTGTTTTCTTATGGATTAAGGTGTGGCAGTTGCCAGCTTGCTCTCTCCCTCTTTCCTCTGTGTATCTATGTATGCAAATCAAATAATAATAGTAATAATAATAATAATAAGGTGCACGCTAGTTTATGACAGCGATGATTTAGCAGGGTAGCTGCATTTCCTTTACATTAATACCATATATATATATATATATATATATTCACTCCTGGTGCACAATATGCGTAATGCAAATTCGTAACTAGCGTACAGAAAACAATCACATCGGCAGCGGAGATTGGGATTGGCACAGATCGGTCAACACTTTGCCAACTTAAAAAGCCTCAGAACCAATCACATAACCCACTAGAATTGCATCATTGAGACCAGATTAAACATAGTGTTCCCACACTAGCGCCCCTGGCGCCTGTAGGTGATTCAGGGTGACGCAGCAGACA
>JALIZH010012489.1:0-46132 GCA_030522465.1 Rhipicephalus appendiculatus
CATGACATGTCATGGTTTCCATATTACCACGCGTCATTTATGCTCGTCATACAGTCACGTCCCTCAATTCGAAGATTTTGTATATCAAGCTGGCGAAACGGCCACGAGATTGTCATGAGCGTGGCATGCAAGGTCATGTTGCACATGACATTTCATGATTTTCATATTACCACTTGGCATTTATGTTCGTCATACAGTCACGTCACACAATACCAAATTTGGTGTATATCAAGCTAGCGAAACGGCTGTCAGCGCGCCATGAGCGTGGCATGTAAATCATGTTGTACATGACATGCAGGTCATGACTTTCATATTACCGCCTGTCAATTATGTTGGCCATGCAGAAATGTCTCATCGTACCACTTTATGGATATATCAAGTTAAGAAAACGGCCTCAGGAGTACTATGACCATGGCGTGTAAATCACAGTATTCATGACAAGTTATTCACGATTTTCATGATATGACCAGCCATTCATATTCGTAATACAGTCATGTTTAGCCATACCAATTACGTTTAAATCGCATTAACGATATGGCCAGGAGATCACGAAGTCGTAGGCGGCTAGATAGATATATACATGGATACATAGATACGCTCAAAGTCGCCGAAGTTCGCTAAGAGATGCTTCACATTTAAAAACCGACTGCTCGCGCTGCACAACCGTTCACTGGCCACCCCGTATATATAGGCACTGGATCTCGACTTGCAAGGTTGTGCCGGTGGGAGATTTCTCCTGTGCTTTGTCGAACGATAAAAATTCGCAGCGTGGGCGTTAACTGAAAGCGGACTGCGGGTCTCTGTCCAGTCGGAGTCTTCTGTCTCTCATTGCCCATTAGAAGCGATTGGCATGTTCCAGTAGGAAACACCGGTCCATCACTGCATGATTGCGCCTCCCCCACATTTATCGCCTGCGCAACGCCGCAATGAGCGCCAGCGTCAACGCCGCCGCCAGTGTAAGCGTTAGCGCCCGCTGCTTCGCATCTACATACACATTGTTAGCGGGGGGATGGTGTAGTTTTAAATGCGAAGCATTTCTTAGCGAACTTCGGCGACTTTGAGCGTATCTATCTATCTATCTATCTATCTATCTATCTATCTATCTATCTATCTATCTATCTATCTATCTATCTATCTATCTATCTATCTAGCCGCCTACGACTTTGTGCTCTCCTGGCCGTATGGTTAATGGGATTTATACCAAATTTGGTATGGCACAACATGGCTGTATGAAGAACATAAATGGCTGGTCATATCATGAAAATAATGAATAGCTTGTCATGAAAAGTATGATTTACATGCCACGCTCATGGCGCGCTCGCGGCCGCTTCGTTAACTTGACATACATCAAATTTGGGATTGAGTGACATGACTGTATGACGAACATAATTGACAAGTGGTAATATGAAAATCATGACTTGTCATGTCCGACATGACTTGCATGCCACGCTTATGGCGTGCTCGCGGCCGTTTCGTTAGCTTGAGATACACCAAATTTGGTATTGAGTGACATGACTCTATGACGAACATAAATGACAAGTGGTAATATGGAAATCATGACTTGTCATGGGCGACATGACTTGCAGGCCACGCTCATGGCGTGCTCGCGGCCGTTTCGTTAGCTTGATATACACCAAATTTGGTATATCGCGACGTGACTGTATGACGAACATAAATGACAAGCCGTAATATGGAAATCATGACATGTCATGAGCGACATGACTTGCATTCCACGCTCATGGCGCGCTCGCGGCTGTTTCGTTAGCTTGATATACACCAAATTTGGTATTGAGTGACATGACTCTATGACGAACATAAATGACAAGTCGTAATATGGAAATCCTGACTTGTCATGTGCGACATGACTTGCATTCCACGCTCATGGGGCGCTCACGGCCGTTTCGTTAGCTTGATATACACCAAATTTGGTATTGAGTGACATGACTGTATGGCGAACGTAAATGACAAGTGGTAATATGAAAATCATGACTTGTCATGTGCGACTTGACTTGCATGCCACGCTCATGGCGTGCTCGCGGCCGTTTCGTTAGCTTGAGATACACCAAATTTGGTAAGAGTGGCATGGCTCTATGACGAACATAAATGACAAGTGGTAATACGGAAATCATGACTTGTCATGTGCGACATGACTTGCAGGCCACGCTCATGGCGTGCTCGCGGCCGTTTCGTTAGCTTGATATAAAGCAAATTTGGTATTGAGTTACATTACTGCATAACGAACATTAGTAGCAGGTGGTAACATGAAAATCTTGGCATGCATGTCATCTGCAATGCCATTTGGATGCAACGCTCATGGTGCGCTTGCGTCCAGTTCGCTAGGTTGACATACACCAAAATTGGTATATCGCGACGTGACTTTATGACGAACACAAATGACAGGTCGTAACATGAAAAACATTACATTCAAATTATGTAAAGCATGATTTGCTCCTTCCTGGCTGCTTCGCATTACATAGATTCCCACAGTGCGTGGGATCTGCCGGCTTTTTTTCGCATTTGTTTCATGCTACCAAACTTTACCATAAGAAGACACACACAGAAGGTTAAATCTTGCGCAATAGCCCTCTCGGCATCCAAAATATAAATTTTGTGGCCATGAAACAGGGGCGCCTGTACGAAGTGGCCAGAGGCGTCGTGCTTCTAGCAGTAAAATTTCCTCATTTCCAAGTGTATCGGAGTAAGAGTGCCCACCCCAGCTTAAACATCGCTGGGCTTTTTTTTTTTTGGTCTCCTTTAAGTTTTACGCTCTCTCATCGATCCATGTTGTCCTACACGAACGCATAATGGCTCGCCGGTGGCAACGGCGGCATTGATGACGCTGCGAGATAGCGATGTGAGCGTTACCGCATTTTATCGCTCCACCGCTTCTTTACATATGCGGTGTTCATGGCGCCCACAAACAATGCGTAACGCCTGCGCACGTTCAGATAAGGACGGACATGCAAGAAAATGAGGAAGTGCGGCTTGAATGAGGAACAGCAGGGGGTAACTTTAAAAGGGTAAACAGATTTTTTTGCGACATGTCGTAGTCAGACCGTCAACCTTGCGGACACTTACGCCACGGGTTGCCTTGTTAGCTTACAAGCATGGATGAGAATTCAATTACGAAATGAACACAAGAGGAAAATTAAGCCAGGAGCGTGATGAAGGCTGTGGTGGTGAATAAGATAGCGAAGTAGAATAAAAACAGAGCAGCCGAGTTTAAAGAATTACCTTACAGTGAAGAACGCTGGTGATGTGTGAGAGTTCCTTTCCCCTCGACTGCATTCATTGAGCTTGTATAGTGGTGCGTAGGTGCGACCGCCAATACAAATGACATTTTGTCATGAGTCAGTAGGCACGACTGGTTGGTGGCTAATTTCCACGTATGTATTCACCCAGTCAAGCATAGCGTGAACATGGGCGTTTTCAAAGGGAGAGGGTGCAGGTTGCCTGGACTTCTGACAGGTTTCCTCCAAAAAGAATGATCTTTCTTTCCTTACTGTTTGCTGCTACTCTATTTCTGTTGATTCAACCCGCCCTGTTCTAGCCTTACCTTAATCAACTGTCAAGGCACACCCCACGAGACAAAAGATTCAGCAGCACTTCCGCTCGTCGCATGAACTGTGTGAAAAGATAAAACAGCAAAACAAGTTTCCCCCTCTTTGAGTTGAGAGACGCGAAACCATAGCAGGAAAGTTGGAAGAATTTCTTCAATTTCTCGGACTCCTCGTTACCATTGTTTCTCTGGAAAACTAAAATAAAGTGATAAAGGTAAATGAGAGCTGCGAAACAAAAACATTCAGCCAGAGTTTCTTATGCATTCTTACTCCGTGAAAAACAGAGGCACAGAAAAGCAGAGCGATAAAATACAAATTCGGACCGCCTCCTATAAATAAGCCAAGTACAGTAAACCTTCTATAAAGTTCGCTATGGGACATTTGCAAGAAATCTGACGCGGAACGATAGTCGCCGCTTTTCTCCTGGAAATATTTCGGCACCCTTACAGATCTTTGTTTCCCATCGTTGTGTATGGTCTTTTGTATTCATGAGCTCCACTGAGAAACGGTACAAAAAAAAAAGAAATAAATCTCCTTCTAAAGAAGGATTTGCTCTGTCGCCTAGGGAGCGCAATTAGCACAAGCCGAGCGAACTTGGGGGGTTAGGGGGGTGACCCCACTCGTTACGATCATGCCACTGCGCACCATGATCATAGTGACCTCATGTTACGGCCGTGTTCTAGAATTCTTCTCCCATAAACCGGACAGAAATAACACAAGGGCTGAGGGGGCGCGAAGTTGCCGGAGGCTTTCCTTGATCCGTGTGTTTATTTTTAGTTTATTTTTACGCGGTGTCTGTAGATTCGCGAAAAACTAAAATCAATGCTACGCGTCGCTGACCTTCGCAAGCTCATCACCACTCGAAAATTAACGACTGGCTTGCGAGATGCTTAACGCAAAGCGCATTTACGTTAATTTCTGATATTAAAGCGAAAGCCTAACATGCCTCATCAAATTCGAAAAGTTATCGTCGAGGCGTCGACATCAACGTGAATTATGCAAAAACTCGTCATGATGTCAAGAAGTCTCCCTAAGATGTCATGACGTCGCAGATCACCAAATTTTTTTAACGCTGCACTCTAAGAAAACGCAAAGTGCGTTGATTTTTTTTTAGAGTTCTGGCTGGCCAGGTATACATGTGACCTCTCTTTGGGGATCATTATACTCTCTTCGGAGAGTCGTCTGACCCGCAAGAGAGTTAACGCGCCTTTTTAAATAGAGTCATATTCTTGGCAAGTGAGGACTCCCCGAATCTTCAGTGTGCCGACCTTTGTGGGATAAAATTTTGTGACTGCGGTCCTCTAGCTGAGATGAGGTCGAGACACCTGCGCTAAACCGTCGCCTCCCCGCGCAACACCATGTCCCGGTGATCGATTAAGGGTGGCAGGAAGGAAACCCAATATGCACCGCCACTTCTCTTTTCTTGTGTGTTTGTATTCTCATCCGCGGTCACCCACCCTTTCCCGTGCACAGCATCCGACCCTGGGTCGCATTACGTCGACACAAAACAGCGCCGAGATGCGCTGAAGTGTGTGTGCGTGCAAAGAGCAGGGGGAAAGTGAAGTACGGAAAATTGCCACCGGCACGGACATTAAATCTCGTAGCGGCGTCTCCGGGCGCAAGACAAAGCATTCAGAGACGTCCCTCGGGGCAAGCTAAAGACATCTGGCGAATGTATCAAATACGAGCAAAAAACGGCAACGGGATAGAAAAGGGGGCACAGTAAGAAAATGGGTGTGAAAAGAAGCTTTCATAGCAGGGTGAAACGCATAGACCTACTTGCACGCGAAGCTCTATTGTGCCTCATCGCGGGTCGGTTGCTCTCCCGTCCTCTTTACTTTGATGCCGGCCCGATTCTTCGCGGCAGCTGCCCTTACCCTTGTCCTACTCGGCCCGATTGTGTCAGGCTCGCCTGTTTATGTCTGCGTGTGTGTGTCTGTGTGAGGCGCGTTCCTTTTCTCGCGTGATGAGGTGCGGCGTCGAACGAAGCCCGCAAAGGGAAGAGAAGAAAAGAAGTATAAAAACAGTGAATGCGGAATGGCGAATAGCCGAACTCGCTCGATGTATTCTTCCTCGCCTTATCGGAAGGCTTTCTTTGCGAACTTGGCCCTCAGGTGCGCGCGTACACATGCCGTGCCTGAATCCGGCCGGCCAACCCGCTCAGCTGGCTTCTTGGGGTCGACGCGCGCACAGCGTGGGTCATTGTTTTCTGCCGCTCGGTGGCGCAGTCCAGTCTTTCTTGCGCCGCGTACCGCATTGCGCGCCGGTTGCAACTCGTGCGTTGATATGATTATGTGACTACGTTTAACGTTACTCGAAGATAACGGCACGACAGGTTGAAGGGACGAAGTGTACACGATAGCCGAAGCTCACAAGCAGGGCGAAGTTTTTCTGACGCAAATGTGCTGAAAACTCGGAAGCAATGTACGGAACAGTGGATGAAAAATTGTCAGCTGTTCGGATCCACCTACTAGAAAATAGAAATTTGAATGATGCTATCATGTTATCAGCTCGCGTGTCTCCTCTGACAGTGTCACCAAGTTTCGCACTTCTACTTTTAAACCTCCCTTAGGTTACTCAAACATCATTTGCAACTTGCTCACAATCAACGGAAATGCACTGCGAAGTTCATCTAAGCGAGAAAAATTTACCGAATGTTGATGCATCGTTTCACCAAAGAAAGATTTACCAAAACCAGGGCATAAGTAGTTGCGACGATGGTATGACGCAGTTCTTATAAAATTCAGATTGTTCAAAGGACAGGTCACTGCACAAATGTACAGAGAGAGAGATACTCTTTATTGGAAAAACAGAGATTTTTGCCGGCGTCTATATAGCGCTGACATGCTATATAGACGCCGGCAGAAATCTCTGGTCACTTCATTCCTATACGCAAGCTTGTAGTTCTCTGCACCTTTAAAACGACATCTCCTTTTCTTATCCAAAGTAGTCAGCTTCCTCTAGAAAAACTCGCGCGTTGCTTCTGTTAACGTTTAACACACAGGAGCATCAATTCGGGTAATTACGTTCAGAAAAATATGCAGGAAGCTGATAGCGCTAAAAATGTAACTCACCTGTGGATAACAGGCACAATGTGGGGGCACCATATTTCACTTGCCAATGTGTTGGGGTTATCTAGTATAGCACATATACTTCGCTAAATATCGCTTTTCTTACATTCACATGTGGATGTACAAGGTCGGCGTTCCTGCACTGGTACAATTGAAATTCAAACACAAGAACACAAACGTAAAAGGTACACGACTACGTGGAACTTTATTCTGCAAGGCTGTTCATTTATATATGAGGTACTCACTCTGTCGATGCACTGATTCTCATTGTCGAGCGCCTGTTTCAGCAGACACAAATTCGACATAAGTGACACTGTCATAATAAATTTGTAACGTGACATAAGTACTAGACAAGCTATATATGTACGTGCAGTAATGAAACATACGTTCAAGGACACAGATAATTGCGATGAGCGACAGAATTATCTTTGGCAGCTCATAGCAGCCGTGTCACCGGAAAAGCGCTACAGTCAGCGGGCGCTCTGCAAAAACAAGTGAAGCTGCAAATCACTTAAAGCGGTGAATACTAGCACTGTTTGGAAAACATCACGAGACGACTAATGCGTCGATGAAGGTGAATACAGTGAAACCTCGGTGATACGAACACGGCTCATACGAATTTCGGGGTGACACGAATTTTCCTTTGGTCCCGGCCAATGCGCATTGGCCTGCAATGTAATGGAGTACGGTTGTTGCGAACCGATTTTCGCCCCGCGACGTTTGATACGAACGTACGCTACCGCCCAGGTACGAAGAGTGCTGTCCGCGCTGTCGCGGAAGATGCGCCGAGAACGTGCGAGCGCGGGAACGCAAGCGCGGGCATGCGCGCCGCACCGCCAAATCGTCAGAATCACGGTCACAATAAACCTTCAGAGACGCGTCACGGCCTCCGAGATTGTGTGCGCGAATCAGAGAGGCTCTAATGTGCCTCCATGTGCCTTCGCGTTTACGTTACAGAGGGCATCGACGCCATGCATTTTTTTCTAAGGCGTCGATGCGGGCTGCTGTCGTTGTGCTGTGTTTACATGTGCCTGTCTCGTGCCTCAGACATCCGATGAAAGGTGCACGAGGACCGAAAGAAGGCGAGGACGGTCTTGGCGAAGGAGTCAGGCGTCAACATGCGGGACTGTTGAGGGCGCACTTGTGCGGACACGGCCGTAAATCTTCCAAAAAACATCCCCAACACCTCCGCGATAACAAAATCATAACATAAAACCGCGGTTCCCAAATTTTGTGGCCTTGATCTATCGTGTCAAAGCGTTTCTTCCGTTATTTTCGCCGCAGCACTCCGGTGTAATGCGAAAAAAAGCATACTAAACTTTGGAAGGGGCTACTGCTGTCACGGGTCACAACGCACCTGGTTCAACGAATTCTGCTTTGATTGCCGACATCTACAAACTTAACTGAGTGTTATTCAGAGTTCTTCCTGATGTTGCTGCGCTCCCGAAAAACAATAAATGAAAGTGTACGCGAGCTTTCTTTTGTCGCGTGCTAATTTTGCATGCTTTCTGGTGATACGAATTTCGGATGATACGAATATTTTTGGTGGTCCCGTGAGATTCGTATGACCGAGGTTTCACTGTAGACGGAAAGTGAGATCTTAACGAAATGTGACGGCTGGTTCGATCCTGAACTGACTCAAGCGCACTTAGTGGGCGTGTTTGGTGAGTATCCCAAATGGCGGTCGCGTATTCTAGCTTCGGGACTTGAAGAGATGTATATAGGCAACAGAATTTGTGTGCGCCCGCGCTCAAAGAAAAGTTTTGTTTGACACCACAATTTGTGCATGACTAACTCATGCAAGTGGCAAAACTAGGGATGCGACCTCCCTTCGGGCGCGTTGGCGGGCCGCGCTTCTCAGCACAGGGCTAAACCATCAACGCTGGACGCTCCATAATAATAATATCTGGGGTTTAACGTCCCAAAACCACGATATGATTATGAGAGACGCCGTAGTGGAGGGCTCCGGAAATTTCGACCATCTGATGTTCTTTAACGTGCACTGACATCGCACAGTACACGGGCCTCTACCATTTCGCCTCCATCGAAATGCGACCGCCGCGGCCGGGATCGAACCCGCGACCTTCGGGTCACTGGACGATCCAGCCGACCCAGGAAACTGCTGAGAGACGCGGTCTCTCGGCCTGCTCCTAGGCGGGAACCCAACGCGGAAACCTGCAGGAACTGAATAAAGGTATTCACTCACTCACTCACTCACTCACTCACTCACTCACTCACTCACTCACTCACTCACTCACTCACTCACTCCACTCACTCACTCACTCACTCACTCACTCACTCACTCACTCACTCACTCACTCACTCACTCTCGTCCGAGAGTCCTAAGACTCACAAGAGACTTGACGTGTCCCTTTATAGAGTCATATACGTTGGAAGTCAGAACACTAAAAAAAAATTGGGGGACCCTTAACCTTCGCCTTTAAGAGTTGAACGCGATAGCGATATCCTGTCCCTAGAGCGGGCTTCAATCACTTAGTGCATACTATGTAATGGGTAGCATTAAACCCCGAGCAATTACTCGTGGGAAATGCGGGAAATGTGGGAAATGTTTTAGTACTTTCTAAGCACCCACTATACGCGCAGTAACGTGTGTGCCTTTTGTAATGGGTGGACGGCTTTGAACCACAATGTCGTTATGATATTCACATGTTCTGACGCCCGATGGCAATGTAATCATGTACCACGCAATATTACTGCGATACTACAGGTTGTATTGTGACGCCTGCATGCAGGACGCGTGTGTTTGTAAAGCATGAAAGTTATTTTCACGGCATCTCTAAGCAGAGGAAGTTATTTTATATGTATTCCTAATCAGCAGCACGGCTGTGTGGTAGAACACCTGCTTGCCACGCAGACGACGCTGGTTCAATCCTCATTCGGACCCGGAAATTTTTATTATGTATTTTATTTGCATTTTTCTTGATTTTTCGGTCACGGACAAGATTGTGATTTTTCGCTCACAGCCAACGACGCCGACGCCTACGCCGGAATTTCTGCGAAACAAGCTCTTTAACGCTATCGCGTTAAAATGTCAAACGGCTCCATTTTAAACGAAAGTGTTTTATGCCGGGGTCCACCCCGGCTCCACTGACGTATTTTCATCACGGATACGACGTTGTAAAATATGCTCCAACACATGGCAAAGAAAAAAACGTGAAAAAGTTTTGCCGCCAGGAGTCGAACCTACGTCCCCTCACTCCGCAGAGCGCGGCGCGAAACAACTCGGCCACAAGCCGAACGTTCTTTACCGTGCTAACGGCGAGCTATTAATATACACTCTTTACCGGTGGCAATACTCTGAGCTCCACGACACTTCACGTGTTCTCGTTATTGCTAGGGAGATGACGCGATGGGCGCGCTGGGCGCGTTTTAATTGTCGTCGCCCCGCGCTTTGCGATGCGCGCGCGCCTCGACAGGGTGTGTTCGCTCGGACGCGCGCGCGCTTATGGGCATCTTTCATGTTGGTTATGTCTCAAGCGGCCTTTACCCGCAGTCTCCTCCATCGTTGATGGAAATAAAGATGTTATTATTATTATTATTATTATTATTATTATTATTATTATTATTATTATTATTATCATATAGAGAAAACACTGTTTGAGCTAAGTGGTTTGAATGACGTACTCTTCAGGGTAGAAAAAACGAGCATATTCTGCGATTGCCAAATCAAGCGACATGCGCACTCAAAATACGCATAACTAAATGGCGGAAACATTTGTTTGATTTTTTGACACCAGTGTTTAACGATTTGTGCTAAATCTTTTTTGTGCGATGCCGGAACTGTCATTCTATCAGCAGGCCATTTCTTCTTTTAACTAGTTGTTGTTAAGATATAATCTTGTTTTTTGTCTTTTTTGTACTTTTCCAGAACTTCACTCAGTATAATTCCTATCAGCAAATAATCTGCAATGACAGACTATATAGAGTACGAATGCGAATGAGTGTTTATACAGGGTGTTCAAATTCGAGCTTTATGGCTTTCTTAAGATTCCGCACAAGGAGGTATATGAAAACTACCTTTGTAGATAAGCTGTGTATCTTGGGGACACAAAGTGAAACAATAAAAATTGCTGTCAACCACCCAATGAACTAAGATTGAATAATGTACTTTTTACTGACTGCAGGAGGCCGTCGTGTTTCGACAAAGTTTCGCTTGGAAGAATTCTTCCTTCTTGTCGGTGCTTCTAAATATCCCGCTGCAAAGTCTAATTCCGGTTTGCGTGAATACGCATGCAGGACAGTGAGCACTGGCGCAGAGCTCCTCCCCGATGTGCTGCGGCAGTAGCGTGCTGTGTTAACGCGATAGCGTTAAACAGCTCGTTTCGCAGAAATTCCGGCGTCGGCGTCGGCGTCGTTGGTTGTGAACGAAAAATCATCATCTTGTCCGTGACCGAAAAATCATCATCTTGTCCGTGACCGAAAAATCGAGAAAGACGCAAATAAAATAAATAATAAAAAGTTTCGGGTCCGAGTGAGGATCGAACCCGGGTTGTCTGCGTGGCAAGCAGGTGTTCTACCACAAAGCCATGCCTCTGCTTGGAAATATTGTGAAAATAACTTCCTCTGCTTGGAAATGCAGTGAAAATAACTTCCATGCTTTGCAAACGCAAGCGTCCTTTATATAGGCGTCGCAATATAACATGTAATATCCCAGGAATATTGCATGGTACAAGCGTACATTGCCATCGGGCGTCAGAATATGTGACTATCATAACGATTCCATAGTTTAAAGCCAGCCACCCATTACAAACGGCACACACCTTACTGCGCGTATTCCCTTAACACCACGTAGTGGGTGCATAAGCAAGTTCGAAAACATTTCCCACATTTGCCGCGCATAATTTCTCCTGGTTTAAAGCATACTACCCATTACATAGTATGCACTAAGTGATTGAAGTACGCACTAGGGACGGGATATCGCTATCGCGTTCAACTCTTAAAGGCGAAGCTTAAGGGTCCCCTAATTTTTTAATCTGACAAAGCGTCGAAGGCATAGGCAGTGATAACGGTTACCCTTTTTACTACAGGCTGGCGATACGAAGCAATCACAGCTCGTGAAACCAGGAAAAAACAGAGCGCTGAACCGCTCTGCCTTGCATGGGTATGAATACAAACCGCACGTAATATTTGTAGCGCGATATCTCAGATCACAGACATGCTAGAAGAATTTTTTTCAAGTCGAATTGCGTGGAAACGCGGCCGTTTCCAACTTTTCAATAGAAACGTGCCCGCTTGTAGTAGTAACTGAAAAGTTGAGTATTAAATCTTATTTAATTGGGCGGCTGAAATGGATAATCATTATCTAACTATGTGTCCACCTAGATAAATAAATTATCTGCAAATAAGGTTTTCATGTTCTTCTTCCCCATGGATACATAAATTATCTGCAAAGGATGCTTTCATGTTCTTCCCAGTGCTGCCTTTTAAGAAAACCATTAAGCTTAACTTTAAACTCCCGGTATAATCCTTGCATAGACTGTATAAGGAACGATGTTTGCGTTTTATTTCAGCAATTATACTCCTTGTTGCTCGCGCACGGGCGCGTGCGCGCGAGTGTGTGTGTGTGCGCGCGAGTGTGTGTGTGTTTGTGTGTGTGTGTGTGTTTGTGTGTGTTTATAGTTGTGAGGCAAATGTGCATGCGTAGAAGAAGTTGCTGATTAGTTCTTACAGATTTGGAAACTTTTTATAATTTATCTGAGGTATAAATGTCTGGCCGATGCCCTAACAATTGGCGGCTTGTGTCATAATCAATAAAATATATTTGAATTTACCTCTACGAAAAAAAAAGTATGTCACATTAAACTTAATATTCAAAAGCACTTTGCAGGTGAGGCTTCTCTTCTTAGAACCAGAAAGTACCCCAAGAATTTGCCAATAGGAGGGTAAGCACGCTAATAAACTAGTCACCTGGTTTTCTCGAGGCAAGTTATTGCAGGTAAGAAGAGGGAAAACGAACAAACGTGTACCCCCCATGCCGAGGTAGAGACCTAAATGACTTGCAAGGGGGGATCCAAATGAATGCACTGCCAGCTGATCACAGTGTTGTACCCTTCTGACTAATTCTCTTATTTCGCACCTAAGCCACCCGTGGTGGGGGCCAGACCCACAGCAACGCACATACACGAACACCCGCATGTATGCTTGTCCATGCTCCTACCGCTCCCCCCACTATGCGGGAAATGGGCTTGATGGATGCGAGTGCCCTCGACAAACTGGACGTGGATGGGCACTCGCCATTGCGGCTGCATTCTCCTTGTTTTGATTACATTTGTTTAGCTTACTGGCTTTTCTCTTTCCTTTTTTTTTTTGCTAACTCATTCTCCCGCGTCCTTTGTGAACCGCGTCTTTCGGGTCGCGTATGACACGCGGCATGAGTAAGTGGGGGGCAGGTTTGTCAATTTGCCATATGTCGCTCCCCGCGGGAACCGAGCTTACGCGCGTGTGCGACTGCATAACCGCGGGATTTATGCCCCTACGCAGCCCATTATGTCGCGAGATATAATCCGCCTACTACGCCTCGCGGTGCACCCAATGTCCCTCGCTTACGTACCCTCTCGTAGTCATACCAAATCTTATCTCATGAATCGTCTATCGGTATAGTAGCGGAAGGCTGAGCTAGAAAAGCGTACTCTAGACAGATGAGACAAGAAGGTAGGAAGAGAGAGAGAAGGTTCCTGAGAGACAGCGGGGACTCCTGCTGCACTTTCAGTTACAAGCAACTTATCCAGCGGGAGCGTCGGAAGGAAGTCGGCGTACTGCAGTTGTGGCTGACATCGGAAGAATATCTGGGGTGAGGGGGGGAGGGGGTAGATGCATTGGGAGAGTCGGAGTTTATGTTGCGTCACAGTCTCCTTTTTTAATCCTCCTCTCTCCCCTCGCCCCTTTTGTCGCATGCCAAGAACCAACCGCGTTCCCTCCTAATTCATTCATTCAGCACAACAGGGACTCCCTAATGGGAGGCTGGGGGGAAAGAGAAAGGGCAGGAATGGCTATGGTTGCTACGGCGTACTTGGGTTGCCAGGCAGGCCGCCAGGGGGGGGTGGGCACTCGCGCGCATCGGGGGTTGGTGGCAATATTTATGGCCGCCAAAGCGACTGACAGCCTCTCGCGCACAGCGGGTGCTTTTTGATAGAGAGAGGAAGCGGTTCGGAGAATATACACCATGAAGAGCTAATGCGCGAGAGGACCGGAGCTGAAGACGAGGGGGGGGGGCATTTCGGATTGCAGTTTTTTTCTTCTTCGTTTGGTGTCTCCTTGCTCAGTGCGTTGTCGCCGTTTCTCCCATAGATATAGACCTTCACTCAGCTGAGCAATGGAAATAAAGGAAAGTGGCCTGGTCTCGTCACTTCACTAGCACGAAACTGCTCCCAAGGTTGCTAATAACGATCACGCCTAGGAATTGCACATGGTGGCTTATCCCGGGAACCTTCATCTATTCTGCATCGTCTGTAGGTGAATGTTCCAACTTCACGTCGATCCGTGAGTGGTAATACGTATTTCGGGGACTGAGCAGTTTCCTCTCCTGGCGGGGAAGGGCGCCTCGCCTCCTGAAAGACGTTGGTGGCATTGATGAGTGGACTTCTTTGTCTCACGCGATGTAGAACACAACACATGCTGGAGGTCCAGTTAATACGCAAGATTTCTTAGGTGCGCCAGTGCTATCAACCTCGGTTTCTTTATTGGATAGGCAGAAAATATGTAAGCAGGCAGACAATTAGAAACAAAAAATCGAAAAAAATGGCACAAGCGCTACCGGGTCACTCGGCCGGCTGGCCGTCACAACTATCTACTTGGGTAAGAATTTACAAGGTTCAGGCAAAATCAGATTTCATGAAATCGTAAACACGAGCAAAAAAACGCCATAAAAAGGCCATGACGTAACTATTTACGCAAAAGTGGTGAAAACAGCTAAAACCAGACATTCAAAATCAACAAAAACTGAGAACCAGAGTCTAACAAAAAGGTTTGTAAGCAAGTGACAACAAGGTTACAAAACTGCAACGAGGACCCCTAAAAACAAAAAAGCCAAAAAAGAAAACAAACAAACACGAAAATAAACGCATGTGACAACAATCTGGGTGAACATAAATGAGGCTCACTGTAGCTCCTTTCTTTTCAAAGAACGCTACTGATGGCGTGCTAACAGCAGCTTCCCTCCTTTTGTAAACTATTTGCGCCTCACAAATGTCGCAAGTAGACTTATCCCAATATTTCTTGAGAGCTTGCACATTGTCAAGCAGCGCTGTGTCCTGTATGTTCTTTGTCCCGTTCACTGAACTGTTCTTCCAGAATGTGCAGTTAGTGCGCCTAGCTGACTGGCACGTAGTCCGCCTCGATGGATCAGTGGCTAGGGTGCTCGGCTGCTGACCCGAAGGTCGCGGGTTCGATCCCGGCCGCGGCGGTCGCATTTCGATGGAGGCGAAATGGTAGAGGCCCGTGTACTGTGCGATGTCAGTGCACGTTAAAGAACACCAGATGGTCAAGATTTCCGGAGTCCTCCACTACGGCGTCTCTCATAATCATATCGTGGTTTTGGGACGTTAAACCCGACTGATTATTATATTATTATGACTGGCACGCACCTGCACACACGTTGACTAGCCTTGCACCTAACACTCGCACGTGGTTTTCACATGGCATACACTTATAAAGGGGGTCGCTATGCAATGGACAGCGTTGCCCGTCTGTTCCGGAGGAATCAGAGAGGCGCACTTTCTGAGCTAGATGCGAAGTTTCATTAACATTCCCATCTTCATCATTCCTATTGCGAGCTTGAATAGAGCCACTGCATCAGAACTGTTAACTATTTAAGAGAGGTGCTGTTCAAGCTCACTGTATGTTGTGGCAGAAACAGACATGATGATGATGATGATGATGATGACCTCGTATGGATGGCGCTCACCCACAAAGGGGGGATGGGCCAAGAACCGGGTGGCAGGAGGCTTAAAATAATGGTCTGAAACTATGATCTTCTTCATGAACCGGCACGTGCTCTTTTCATCCTCTTCTTCATCTTCGTCTTCTTGTGCTTCGCTCCCTGAGCATGTGCGTCGATTTCCTCCGGCGTGGCCTGTAATAACCTTGATGGGTGGGACAGCAAGTACAGAGAGAGGGAAATAGAGATAAAGAAAGAAAGAAGGAAAGAAAGAAAGATGTAGAAGGAAAGACAAAGAGAGAAATTCTTGGCGAAAAAAAGGTGGGAATCAAACCCGCCTACCGTCGATCCGAAGGCTAGCGTTCAAACCACTCGGCTATACAGGCGCGCCAGTAGAGCAAAGGATAGCCTTTTTGAGTAAATTGCAGCGAGGGGTTGGGAAAGGAAGTAAGCGTGAAGAGGAGAGACGTCATGGAGATTGAGAGGAAAGGGGAGAGAGGGCAGCTTAGCATAGAAAAAAATCCGAAAGAGAGAGAAAGA
This sequence comes from Rhipicephalus appendiculatus, assembly GCA_030522465.1. NCBI lineage: Eukaryota > Metazoa > Arthropoda > Arachnida > Ixodida > Ixodidae > Rhipicephalus > Rhipicephalus appendiculatus. The sequence goes on from JALIZH010012489.1 coordinate 16,068, forward strand.
AATGCAGGAAGAGAATGAAAGCTGGAAAGATGAACCAAAGGAAGAGAGAGAAAGAACAGGAGCGGGAGACAGGGAGAGAAAAGGATAGAAAAAAAGGTGGAAGCATGCAAGAAATACAAATACATAGAGAAAAATAAACAAATCGAAATAAACACAGAAAAAAAATAGAAAAAAAGAGAGAAGGATTAAATAGAGGAAGAAGGAAAAAAATGCAGAAATTAGCAAAACAGCAAAAGGCAGGACTGCATAGGTAGCCATCAACTCCGCTTTCTCTTTAGCACTGAGTGCAAGATAGGTTATTTTTGCGGAGCACAAGCCCTTCAATTGTAGAATACCGACAACGAACCAAGGCTTTCATTATATCCATTTTCTTGTTGCCACAAACTTGCACTTTCGTATCTACTGTCAATTCTTTCCTTTGATCATTGGGGGAAAATATGTAAAAGCGGAATTCGAATAGCCTATGTTCAGCAACAATGATTTGTCCACTAAGGCATCTACGGGCTCTCTCTACGGCAGTTGTACTCAGCAGTACAAGGACAGCAATGGCGCTCACTTTGCGATGCACTGCATTATTTGCTCATATAAGATGATTCACCGTTCATGTTTCTTTTTTTGTAAATACAGCAATTTGTCTGCTCACATTAGTTGTTCGAGTTCCGCTTTTGTTGTAATTCATTGTGGTAACCACTGTCAATTTCTTGCTGCACTGAAAGTCTTGCTGCTCGCCTACTTTCCGACGCAGAAGAGTCCTGTACAGCTACTTCCGATCGAGAGTCGAGTTACAATGGCTGTTGCGCCATTCTACCTAACTCATTGGAAACCTGCGGGTGTTCGAGCCGGAAGAACACTATGCCAATAGCAGATTGCACTGCAATACTCAATAAACTAGTTTATTCAAACTCAATTAAAACACACTTGCCCTTTTAATAAATAAGTACTGGTTTCAAGTGGCAGTTGAGCGCACTGCTGCTGCGTAACATGTTCAACGCTAAAGTGATAGAACTAGGCGAAGGATGTTTAATGTTTCAAAAATTGTTTTTTTTTTAGTTCACCTTGAGTTGTAATTTTTACGGCCCTTATAACCACTATAAAGACGAACGGCCTCTTATCTTCCTCGATCTCTATATGATATAAAAATTACGACTACGGCAGCATTGCAAAGCGTTCTCAGGAGATAATGTTCGCATCTATGCAATCTCTATGACGAAGTTGTTTCTTGATCACCCTTATGAAATGTAGCCTTCCTCGGCTTGAGAGAGGCATAGAAATATCGCAACAAAAATGACCTCACAACTCAGTAAATCATCACCGAAGTACGCTGTTGCGCTTACCGTGGAAGAAATGACAGATAGCCTTGCAATATAGCCTCTCAGGTATTCGTAGCCGAGGCTCGATCAGGGGATTCATAACTATCAAGCGGAAATGTTTTAAATCGATAAATAATTACGCGTCACTGCTGTCTCGCGGGTCGTTAAAGCCGCGTAGAAGGCACATCGTTGCCAAAAGTGAATGAAGAGTGCTAGCCTGTGAGTTGGTTCGCAAAAAAGAAAAAAAAGACCGCAATGTAAAGTTTAATCGATATGTAATTTAGAAGGAGGGTAATCTATCTCAAATTTGTCATTGCTCTTTGTTTCTTTTCCACTTCCGCGTTCGACGATCTCGCCGCAGCATGATCGTTGAGCGACGGCAGGTGCTGCAACTCTCTTTCTTTCCTTCGTTCCCGTGTAAACATGCCTTGATTACCCTGTACATGCAGGGACTGCGCAGTAAAGCATGAATACGGATCGAAACCCACTGCCTTTGTCAGCACGCACCGCCGTGTAACAATTGCCGGCGCAGCCGTTGATGCCATGCAGCGTTTTTTTGGGCGCATACTTGCCTTCAGCACCGCCAGACGACACCCCCCCCCCCCGTTATTTTTTTGTCATTGCGCCTGCTGGTGTGGAAGAGGCGATGGCTGGCGTCCACATAATATAAAGCACCTGAACAAATGTACGTAAGTTCATGTACAAGTCAGTTATCACTTGCGCAAAAAGCAAGGCGCGTGGCGCAAAAAGAGTTCGCGTTAATAAACGACAGTAAAATTCATCGACGACCATGTTTGTACATATATAAACAACGTACATAGTCTTTGTCCCATTTCTAAGGAGCGTCGCTCATCGGTTGTATTCGTACACGGAACAACTGCTAGATTCTTACTCGATATATCAATATAGCTGCTGCGGAAGGCACAGCGAATAGTCGAGAGCTCGCAGAACTTTTGCACTCGGGCGTGGTGGCAATTTTACAGCGGGAAATTTTGTTCAAGAGATAGAAAGTTGGCAACTCGACTTCATCAAATGCGTGCTACTTAGGGTTGCCAGGTGGAAAAGATTCGCAGTATATTGATTTAAAGAATTAAATGTACTAGCCGTTTAGCAAACATGTAAATACGTACGCATGAACACTTAAAAATCAGAACTGCTAGGACTCATGATTACTTTATAGGCTTTAGCGATAATTTTGCGCGAAATTACTGCTGTATGAATTATGTCGTTCAGGGGTTTTGCGGGTATTTTCCCAAAAGAGCTAGATGTAATGACCTAGGGGCGACAAAAACTATGAATACGACATGAGGGGCCCGTAATCGCGGTTGCTGGGGTTGAAACAAATTGTAGTGCTTAGCTTCGAAACCATTTTGTTTATTTATTTATTTATTACAGCGAAATCTGTTATGAGATCACAACAAGGGTCGTTTTTGCGCCGTAGTTGTCCGCCGCCGCCGCCGCCGCCGGTGTCCGTAACCAATATCGCACGAAATAAGAAAAAAACTAACTAAATAAAAAAACACCTATGACAGATTGGGAATCGAACCCGGGTCCTCTGCGTGGCAGCCCAGCACTCTACCACTGAGCTACGCCACTGCCTGAAACTGCGGTGCAAACTAATCCTACGCAGGATTCATGTCGGGTAAGAAATCGCGTTAACGTGTGTTGTAAAGCGTTATAGAACAGTAAAGTAACAACCAGACGTCACACAATACGAATTCAGTAACGAGTGGGTCATTCTATGCTCCAACCCATTACAAATTGCCATAATTCTTCATCGTCGTCAGCAACAGCATCAACAAATTGCACATAATGCGTTACAAGTGTGTAGCAGGTACCGCGCTTTTCTGAAGAATGACGAATAATGGCATAGTAGACGCTTCCCCACTACACAAAAATTATGTTGATTTATGGCGTAGTGTAAGTGCGCTTGTAGTAGTTGCCCTAAGAGTGTTTAAAAAAGGCTCTAGAGAGGCCGCTCTTCCAGCTTTCGCTGTGACTGTGCTGCGCGTTCTGCGCAGGCCTGGCGGTTTATTTATTTATTTATTTATTTATTTATTTATTTATTTATTTATTTATTAGCTGAGAAGCATCTTATGAACGAGCTCTGTCCCCCATTGTCCGCCGTAGCCAGATGACGATGACGATGATGCTACCATCACGGCACAGCACATGCAAGGTAACCATTATACGTCATGACGATGATGATGACGCTGATGACGATGAAGAATAAGCATGTTCCAGGCCACACATTATCTTTCTGCCATCACGGCAGAGTACATGCAAGGTACCCACTATACGTCATGACGATGACGATGGCGCTGATGACGATGAAGAATAAGCGCGTTCCAGACCACAAATTCTCTTTCTGCTATGGATGAAAACGATCGTGAATGCGCTCTCGCCCGCCAAAGGCAAAGCGGCAACGCCGACAACAACGGCAAAATACATTCGTGAGTGGGAAATGTCACGGGTGATTTGCGGTAAGAACGATCCGCAGTGCTTAGCATACTACTAAGGGTTCCCTTACGGAGAGATGTGTGGGATTGTTTATTTATTTATTTATTTATTTATTTATTTATTTATTTAGTTAGTTAGTTATTTATTGTGAGATGACGAAGTACGAGCAGTCAACTTTTATTTGCAGCAGTTTGAACTTAATAATCTGAATTTACACAAGCTCTTGTTCACTGAGCTCTTTCCTGTCGTCCTTCTTTTTTTTCCTTCTGCTTTCGCAGCAAGTGGAGTTTTCTTGTTCAGATATCCGATTTCGAATGCCGCTGGTTGCGGAATGCTCTCGATTCCGAGTGAGGAGTACCCTGGACTGTATTATTCCTTTTAAAAGACAGGACGTGCAAACACGGATACGAGAAAGAAGTCAAGACGCCACAAACACCTGTCTTTAAGAATGAGAAGTTACCAGCTGGCTCAGCTCACTGGTATTCTTGACTGTCCTGTTTAAATGCTAATTACACTTGGAAGTCGCGTTTACCAGAGGTGGTGTGCAAATTTTGAGGCCGTATTTTAAGATACTAAAGACGATGTAGCAAAAGTGTCGCATTTGATGCGCGCTTATCGGATAGTGAGCAGAACCGGAAGAGTGGTGGCGCCATCTAGTATTGCAGGCGGCGGCATGGTAGTCTGTGGTAATATGACACGGGTGGAATAACCGAACGCACCTTTACACTCTCGGTTGGTGGTAAAGTGTAGTACTTTAGTGGCATGGATGGTAGCTTGTGGCATTGTTCCTGGTTGGATTAGAGAAGCATATTTTTACGCTAAAGCTGACAGTGAGCATGTCCTTGTTGTCTTCAGTGATCGTGGTTTAGCGAGCTGGTGTTCTTTCATGGTTTGAGCATGCCAGGAAAGTGATCCGTGCGTTGGTCGCGTGGTTCATCACCTGCCGTTGAAGTATTTGATTGGCGACACACCGCAACTGAACTCCAGCTACGCCTCTTGAAACTTACAAAAATACATGTCACATAAGCGCACTCTTTCATAAATCATACATTGCTAGAAACAACTGCACAAGAGTAGATGAAGCACTTTCATGACGTTTTATTGTTCATGCAGCCGCAGCGGAGGCTGGCCATGGCGTAGAAGCCATATACATTCGACAACTCCGCATTCTGGTCGCTCTGCGTTCGTACAGTCACTTCACAAAACGACACAATGTCGCCTTTCACATCTCAGAATACGACCCCAGGCCATTGGCGATATTTTCCCTAAGTCCCAGTCACGTTTATCGTTTTTGTAGTATACTAGCGCGAAGTTCTATTTGCCAAGCTAGAAACGAGCTATGGCACCGTGAAACTAAATGCAGCCTAAAAATAGCCAAATTTCCGAACAACCGGACTGCAAAGTTGGAAGGTAGGTGCAAGGTAGTCGCACCTGGAAACACTGATTCCCACCACGGCATATTTTCGTAAGGCTGTTGACAATTTTACGTAAGACATAAGGGCGCCACCAACTTGGTTTGGTAAACGAATGTTTTCTTCTGATTTTTGTATCTCGTGACGCGAACTCATGAGGTCAGGACACACCGAATGCACCAACCCAACTTTTTTCGTGTGTATACGCCTAGCGTAGCACCCTTCGTTTCGTCGTATAAAATACGAAACGGCAATGTTAGAAGCTTAATACAGTGGTACCGTAACCAATGCATGAAAGAGCCTACATGTGTGTTCATTTTGAAAGAAAACGCGGTACCAGCACAAGCGGTGAGCGTTTTGAAGTTTATTGTAGAAGAAAGATATAGTAACTTAAAAATAAATTTAAAAAAGTCTAAAACTGCTACACTCTGGGTTCCTACGTCAATAGAACATCGTTAACACGGTCGCCTGCTTGCCTTGGCATTTGGCGGCCTCCAAAAGAAAGGTGCCGAAGACAATATAGTACTGCAACCTGCACACTTGTACTTCACTCAAAATTGCAATATACGTAAACCTTGACTGAGAGAAAAAAAAATAAAATTGGAATAAGCAGTGCGCAGGGAAAGACATGAATAATTGCAGAAGTGGGACGCAAAAGAAAGAAAAAGTACAAATCTCGGATACTGGCTTGTGTCGGGTATTCTCATTAAGGGAAGCCACGGAAAACACCATCTCCCGCTAAAGGGAACCATGTGTAGATGCGAAGCAGCGGGCGCTAACGCTTACACTTCCGGCGGCGTTGACGCTGCCGCTCATCGCAGCGTTGCGCAGGAGAGAAAACTGGGGGAGGCGCAAAGCACGCAGTGATGGAGCGGTGTTTCCTACTGGAACATGCCAATTGCTGCTAATGGGCAATGAGAGACAGAAGACTCCGACTGGACACAGAGACCCGCAGTTCGCTTTTAGTTAACGCGCACGCTGCGAATTTTTAATTTTCAACAACAGACAGGTTAAATCTCCCACCGGCACCACCTTGCAGGTCAAGATCAAGTGCCATATATACAGGGTGGCCAGTGAAGAGAGAGAGTGATTTTTGGGAAAGAGGAAGATAGAAAAGGACACTATTTTCTGCCTCCCGTTGTGGGGGCACGGCTCAGCGCCTTTGGGGATGGGGAAGAGGGAGTAAAGATGATAGGAAGAAGGGAAGATAGGAAGAAGTGAGATGCGTGGCAAGCTAGTCTTGTCAGCGCAGGCGGGCGCACGAAAGCAAAGCGTTCGGCTACGGGGCGGCAAGGTCTGCAGGAACCGCAAACTCGAGGAACGCGTGCAGAGCCGGGATCTTCGACCGTACAGGAAAAAGGAAGTCCTCCGCCGTTGTCGCAGGGAGACCGAGCCGGCGATAGCGGCTCGCCATAACGCGTCGTTCAGCGGCCAGAGCAGGGCAGGAACAAATGATGTGCTCCAGCGTTTCTTCGTCGCCGCATCTGCGGCACGCAGGCGATGAGCGGCGACTCGTGGAGTACATGCGTGCCGCAGGCCAGACGCTGCCGGTCCGCAGGCGAAGCAGCAACCACCGCTCGCGTCTCTCCAGGCCGGTCTCCGGTAGGGGTGGTGGCGGTGTGCCGCGTGCCACCCGCATGTCAGGGTGGGCTGTTGGTAGCAGCTGCCGCAGTCATTGCCGAGAGTAGTCCGACAGGGCTACCGCATTGGTGACCGGGGTGTCGCTGTGGTGTGCTGCCTTAGCGGCGGCGTCGGCCTCCTCGTAGCCAGCTATCCCAACGTGCGAGGGAAGCCAGTGGACGGACAGACGCACACCGCTAGCTCTGATGGCTGTCAGCTTTGCGTGCAGCAGCGCCACGGTGACTCCAGCTTGGTCAGGCTGCAGCAGTGCTTGTAGTGCTGGCTGGGAGTCGCAGAGGATCGCCACGGGCAGCTGGCGTGTTGTAGCAGCGAGGTAATCGGCCACCAGGTGAAGGCCTGCCAATTCGGCTGCAGTGGAGCTGGCGTGAAAGGGAAGGCGGCTTCGGATGGTCGTCCCGGTCGTTGGAATCACGCAGGCAGCCGCGGCCGAACGGGGGTTGTCACGAACAGACCCGTCCGTGAACACCAGGAGATGCCCTCGTAGCCTGTCGTGGATTTTCGCCACGGCTGACTGGTGGAGCTCGCACGCCGGTATCCGCCGTTTGGTGAGATTGTCCAGCTCCAACTGCACGTCCAGAGGCTGCTGGTGCGGCGGAGGGGGCTGGATGGGACAGGGAGCATTGGGCACCAGCTCTTCTTAAAGAGCGCAGATCTGGCCCATCCGGGAAGCAGGTCGGCTTCGCAGTCTCTTAAGGAGATCAGCACCCCCGGGGGCTCTGTGGAGACGGTCCACATGATGCAGCGCCTGTCTCAGCATAAGGAGTGACAGAGGCCACGCCTGGGCCTCCGCTAATGAAGCAGCCACGGGCGAATGGCGCGGGAGACCCAGGAAGCGCAGAATCGCCATTCGGTGTTGCCGCTCCGACTGTTCCTTACGGTGTGGCGCCAGCTGCACCAGGGGCAGTGCATAGGTTTGTGCTGCCGTTGCAGCCCCCCTCGTAGTGCCGAAGGGCCAGTCGCGGGGGTGCACCCTTGGCCCCTGCTCAGCAGCTTGCCCACAGCAGTCTGAACCCTGGTGGCCTTGAAGGTGGCGAGCTTGGCGGCCGGTATCCAGGTGAGGCGGTGATCGATCCTTAGTCCCAGGTACGTCACTGCCTTGCTCCACGGGATTGGCCGGTCGCGCAGCACAAGCCTTCGTATGGTCCTCCGCGCTACGGATCTTGGTTGAACCAGCAGCGCCTCCGTCTTCGTGAACCAGCAGCGCCTCCGACACGATCAGCCCAAGCGCCTTGAAAATGGTGGTCACAGCATCCAGGGAGCGTTGCAGAGAGCGTCTGATGGCCGTGAAGTTCCGCCTGGGTCCCTTAACCCACAGTGCCACATAGTCTGCGTATAACGAACACTGCGTAGGGTAGCGCTTGTCAACCGGCAGCGTTGCTGGTAGCCCGGCCAGAACCAAGTTGAACAAGAAGGGGCTCAGGACAGAACCCCTGTGGGACACCGCCTGTCACTGGTCTTGGTTCGCTAATGGCACCTCGACCTCTAACCCTGAGGGTCCGGCCGGCTAGGAAGGCGCTGATGAAAGAACGGAGACAGCCCATGATGCCGAATGCGTCCAGAGCATTCTCTATGACATTATGTGGCAGGCTGTCGAAAGCGCTCTGCACATCCAGCAGAACAAGGAGCGCCACCTCTCCCCTGCTCTTGGCCTCTTCCAGTGTGGATACGACGTCCGCGATCGAATCTGCTGTGCAGCGGTGGCGCCGGAAGCCCGTCTGCTGCTCAGGTAGGAAATCATGTGCCCCGGCAATCCAGCTCAAGCGTGCCAGAGCTATGGCTTCCATGAGCTTGCAGGCAGCAGCGGTCAGAGAGACGGGCCTGTAGGACGTAATGGCTGCACCAGGGCGGTTAGGTTTCCGAACGAAAACCACCACAGCGGTAAGCCAGGCCTCGGGTAAGGTGCCGCTCTGCCAGACGTCATTGAAAACCCCCAACAGGCGTCGTCGTGCATCCACATCCAGGTTACGTAGCATCTGGTATGTGATGCCGTCGGCACTGCGGCGCTTGGTTCTGGCCAGTGCAGCATTGAGCTCGTGCTCGAAAATGGGCTCTTGGCACAGAGCTGAGATTTGGCTCGCAGTCCAGGCAGGGTGGTGGCCTTGCGGCGGCTTGGGAGAAGGCGCAGTGGTGATGGCTGCAGATTGGCCTACTGGCTGTGCCGCAAAGCGCTCGGCTAGCCGTTCAGCCAGTTCTTGCTCGCTGATGCCCAAGCGGATGGCCACTGCAAGGACGGGCTGCCGCAACGTCGGGCCGACGACGAGGGACCGCAGAAGCCGCCATGCTCTTGAACTGCCTCTTGCCTGGCTGAGAGAGTGGCAGATTCCCTGCCAGCTCTGCCGTCTGCGACGATTGGCATGTCGCCGGCAGACTGCATCGACCCGGTTGAAGAATGTGCGATGCTCCGGGCTCTGAGCCTTTAGGTACCTTCTCTCGGCCCTGCGTCTGGCATCCCGTAGATTCAGGTGGCGAAGGTCTGGCGCAGGATGCTTCTCTGGCACCCTGGACTGGATGGTCGCTGCCTGCGCTGCTGCTGCTACCAGACCCAGAAAGTCCTGGTCTCCCGGAGTGTCTCGAAGCCGCTGCCGGAACACTCGCCAGTCGACTGTGTTGCACTGCCTGGTCCGTCGGATCTTCCCTTCCACCGGTGTGATGATGATCGGCAGGTGGACTGAACCCCGGGAGGCGGGCTGTGTTGCCCAGTCATACCGGTCTCCTTCGCTGGCCAGGCTTACGTCGATGGCGGTACACGAGGGCCGGCCTGCTCTGCGGATGAAGGTGTAAAAACCGGTGTTCAGAACTTGCAGGCCCAGTTGATGGATGACGTCCACCAGGTCCCTTCCTCGAGATGAGCAGGTGCGACTCCCCCACATGGTGTGATGAGCGTTCATGTCACCCCATAGAAGGAAGTCACTGCCGAGTCGCGCCGTCAGCTGTAGCAGCTCGGTGGCGTTCCACCGCTGTCCATGGCGCACATACACAGAGGCCACTGTCGTGTCCACACCACGGAGCCACACCATCACCGCGCAGCACTCGCAAGCGCCCCCAGTGACATCAGCCACGTCATTGCACGCGTGAGGCAGTTCGCGTCGCACGTAAACTGCGCAACGCGGTCGACCCTGAGGATGTGCACTCACCGTGCACGGCGAAGCTTGACACGAGTCCAGGATACAAGACGTGGCGCTCTGGTAGCCGATGAAGCCGGGAAGTCGCACGTCAGCTGCTGCTACATACACCTCCTGCAAAGCAAGCACGTCGTACTCGTTCCGCTGGAGGTGCAACGAGAAGTCTGCCTGCCGCCGCCGCAATGAGTTCGCGTTCCACTGGAGGACACACGGGCGGCGGCGGAGGCGGCGGTTCCCTGCTGCTTGCAGACGTGTGTCAGCCATGATGGCTGCTAGGAGGGTGCACACCACCTGTCTGAAGGCAGATGGAGCGCAGCTGGTTTTCGGGAGGCAGCAGGTCCGCAACCGCCCTTAACAGGAGCCTCATGTTTGTGTTCTCCTGGTTCACGTGAGCCTGGGAGTTTGCCTTGGTGGGTGGGCGAGGCTTGGGAGAGCCCTGTTTCTTTGGACCAGAAGGCGAACCCCGTTGCTGCGCGCCTGTTTGGTGCGGATGGGTAGAGTTCACGACCACCCCAGATGAAGCCCCCACTACCGCAGCGTAGCTCTTCCCTGGGGCCCGGTTCAGTTGAGGAGCGCCCGTCCCGCTAGCGCTTGACCGCAGGGATGCTTGAGCCTCGCGATGAGGGGGGGTAGGTGGGAGCTGACGCCTTGATGGTGGCCAGGCGCCGCTCTCTTTGCCACAGCTGGCATTCCGCGGAGTCGGCTGGATGTGGCCTACCGCAGTGTAGACACTTAACCTTGCTGGTGCAGCTGGCATACCTGCCATGGTGGCCGCCGCATCGCAGACATCGCTCTGGTCTCCGGCAAGTTGCAGTGATGTGTCCATAGCGTCCGCACCGCAGGCACTGAAGTGGGCAAGGCCGGGATGGCCTCACTTCGAACGCCATGCGGAACAGGTGGACACGTGCGGGAGGTACGGGGCCAGCGAACCGCAGGACCAATGATGTCCCTTGTCGCCTTGCGGCAATCACCGGCACTTCGGACGACACGGCAGCCAAGAGGGCCTCGTCGGTGTAGTCGCCGTCGATGCCCTGCACCACACCGCTGCTTTGCGAGCGGTCAGCCGGAGGGCGGGCGCTCACGGGTATTCCCGCGAGCTCCGACGTGGCCAGAAGGCGATCCCTCTATTCAGATGTAGATGCATCCGCCGCCACTATGTTCTTTTTCGTATTAACTCGCACCTCCTTGACACCAGGCAACGCCGGAGAGGGCTTGTGCAATGGCAAGGCGGGAAGTGCGGTGAAAGAAAGCACCGGCGTTTGTCGGTCGGAAAAGGACAGTGCAGGAATACAGCAGCGGAGAAGCAGAGGTCAGCATGGTGTCAGCAGCTGCAGGGACTCCAGCAGCGGCGGCTTGAGTCGCATTGAGCGGGTTGGCAAGCCCGTGGACGTCGCGGGCAGTAGATGAGTGTGCGGCAGGAGTAGCCGCAGGTGCAGTGCCACGAGGAGGGCCGATGTTCGCAACTGGTCGCTGAGGCGTCGATGTTCGCTGGCGACGCTTCTGCGACTTTGAGAGCACGAGCTGAAACTCGGTCTCTTTGGTAACGTCGGTGTATTTGGTGGTGAAGTGCACCTCAGCAACCACGTTCGTTGATGATGCGGTAGGCGACATAACGGTGGGACGTTCGGTCGCTACCGCTTGCATCTTCCGCGATGCACCCTCGTCATCGCTGCTTGGCTCGCAAGGACGCGAGCGCTTTCGCGTAGACGTGGTATCCATGTCATCAGGATCTGGCTCCGAGTCCACCGGCAATGGCACATTCCGCGGGTCGGAGGCGGGCTCGCACGGCAAGCTCGGTGTAGCGGCAGAGGCAGCGCAATCCGCAGCGAGCGTGGGAGAAGTCGAAGACCTACCAGCTATGCCGGGAACGCCTGGAAAGTCGCTTTCAAGTGCGGCCGAAGTATCCGAAGAGACTGCGGTGCTGACGGGTAGAGGGGCTCCAGGAGACGCCGGGACGCTTGCGATTGTCTCGGCGTCTGCAGCAAGCACCGAAAGGTGAAGAGCTGTAGGTATCTCGCCGACGACCTTGCAGAGTTGCTGCGCCTGTTCATGACCCAGACGCGCCGCGTCGGCGTTGGCAATGATAGTCCAGAGCATGCGGGTGCACGCGACGCTCGCCGAACGCCTGTGCGACGATGTGCGAACAAGAGAGCGCCGCGGGTGTTCGACCGGCGTAGGAGAGTAGAGAGAGGAGGGACGCGCATGCGCAGTGGCAGTGTGGACGCCGCGGGCAGGGATCCCTAGAGGAGAGAGGGGGGGAGCGTAGGAGGGGAGAGAGGAGGGGAGGCGCATGCGCAGTGAGGGTGTGGTTGGCGCGGGGAGGGATGCCTGCGGGAGAGGAGGTTTTTTTTATTTTTATTTTGAAAGGGCTTGCGCATGCGCAGTAAGGTTGGTCACGCCGCACACCACCACCGGATTAAGCTTCGCCATAAGATGCTTCACATCTAAAAACGACCCGAAGGCGCGAGGAACGCGTTACCAACACATTTTGCGGGTCACATTGGGGTGTGTAAATGAGGGAACTCATATTATCGCCGACACAATTCACGGGACCATTTTCATCCCGCCGCTGGCAAGGACGGCGTCGCGTTATCTTAGCGGTTCCGGTGATGCAGCGGCGGCCCTCGAGAAAGGCCCGATGGGTTTCGGAAAGTAACAGGAAGAAATGCGACGCATTCATTAGGAAACAACGACGAAATGGTCAGGGGTGAGAATAAGAGGCCGACGTGCGACGACATGACTCTATTAAAACCCTTTAACTGGCAGGTCAACAATATCGTTGACCTCCGAAAAAGGCCAGCCAAATGACACACATTTGAGCTTTAGCCGTTCCCCTCTAAACGTAGCTTTAATTAGACTCCAGCTCTTCCATTCAGTTGAGAACATAAGGAAACGATCGCGCTAGCTGTTTTTTTTTATATGACTAAACGTGCGTCGTCCTCGTCCTCCGATCACGCGTGCTGCGGTCACTTGCGTCGCCGCTGAAAGCAGTTTGTCGCATCTGAGCAAGTTAATTTTATCTGTGTGTAGAACGGTGCCTTAGGAAGCAATATTAAGATTTTCTAAAGTTTTCTTATTATTGGTGACTTACTAGCGGTGTCTGACGGTGGTATACACAATTGTTGATCTGCCAGTTGTATGTAACAAGACGCTTGTCGTTGTACCTGATTTGCTGCCGTCTGCCGAAATTCTGTGAATGTTGGCGCGCCGTATTTATAAAATAATCAACAGTGAAAACATAGTGGGTGGCAAGCGAACAAGCCTAGAGGTTTTTTGTGGTTCTTTTCTTTCTTTTTCTTTTTTCAGGCATGAACGCAGCGACTTTTCTACGACGGTAATGTAGGATTCTTGTAGTCTCAGACTCCATCGTGCGAGACGATCTGAAGGGTCCTGCAGGTTCGCTAGCTAGCACAAGGCGTGGTGGTCGCTTAGAACTTTGAAGGGCCTGCCGCAGATGCAAGGGCGACACTTTGCCGTAGCCGAGATCATGGCGAGGCACTCTTTTTCTGTTGTGGAGTAGTTGCCTTCTACCATGGATAGCTATCACCTAGCATAACTGATAAGCCTGTCCTGACAGTAAGTCTTCTAAACAAGAACGGCTCCGTGTCCTACGCTTCTTGCGTCGGTGTGGATTTCCGTATCGGCGTATTCGTCGAAATGCGCATGTATCGGAGACGTCTGCAGGCGCCGTTTCAGTTCTTGAAATGCTCCAGCTGGCGCCCTTTCCCCCTGAATTTGACGTCGGTTTAAGTGAGCTGCGTTAGTGGCTCAGAGATCCGTGAACAGTCACTGACGAAGCGACTGCAACAGGCGCACAGTCTAAGATATCGGCGTACGGCCTTCTTGTCGGTGGGTGGCTGGAAGGCCGCGATGGCAGCTGTTTGCTGCGGGTCTGGGCACACTCCAGACTTGCTGATCACGTGACCTAAAAACAGGAGCTCCTCGTACGTGAAGCGGCACTTTTCTGGCTTCGGAGCTCTTGATAGCTTGAGTCCGGAGTTCTTTACAGTATGGCCGAGCACTTCCACCACTTGTAACGTAGTACTTTACACGCCTTTATTAGGCCTGTAAGACGTGGCAAACAGTCACAACCGAGGCACAGAACAAGCTCAAGATGTGTCACCACAAACGAAGAAGATGAAGAACACTATATCATGATGGTTATGTACAGGTGATGAAGAAGTGTCTTATAAATGCCCACAATAGCTTGAAGTACAGCTTCAAGGCGATGGAGGTGTTCGTCGAAGTTTGAAGAAAACACAACAGCGTCGTCCAAGTACACGAGACATGTCTGCCAGCTCAAGCCAGCCAGCACGGTAACCATAACGCGTTGGAATGTCGCAGGAGCCCAGCAAAGACCTAAGGGTATGATTTTGAACTCGAATAGACCGCCTGGTGTTATAAAAGCAGTCTTTTCACCGTCTCTATTGCTGACTTCGATTTGCCAGTAGTCGGTCTTAAGGTACATCGACTAAAAGTACTTCGAGTTGTGGAGCGCTTTGGAGTCGATCCAGGGCGTCGTCTATAAGTGGCAGAGGATACGCATCCTTATTTATGATTTTATTCAGGCGGCGATAGTCGACGCATAAACGCAGGGTTCCGTACTTCTTCACCAACACCACGGGAGACGCCCGCGAACTTTTGGTAGGCAGGATTATGTCGTCGCGAAGCATTTCGTCGACTTCTTTCTTTACGGATTCGCGCTTTCACTTTGAAACTGACGGATTGGTCGGGTATTTTCTTCCTTTATGATGCGATGTTTCGCGACTGGGGTCTGTCAGATTTTTTACGAGGACGAGAAGCAATCCTTGAAATGCAAGAGCAGGGCTTCGAGCTGGTCTTGCTTGTGCTTCGGAAGGCTCGGATTGACGTCGAATACTGGTTGGGGATCTCGATTCGTCGAAGCAGGTTCGGTAGTATCTAAGATAGTGAAAGCACTGCTGGCGTCCACGAAATCATTCATGTAGGCGACCGTCATACCAATGTTGAGGTGGTTGTATTCGTGGCTGAAATTCTTCAGCATTACCCTCGGTTTGCCGTCCCGCATCTCGGCTATGCCTCTTGCGACGCAGATGTGATGGCTCAAAATCAGGTGGTTGTCGCCCTCGATGACGCCTTCTAAATCTGTGGGTACTTTGGTGCGGACGGAAATGAAGAGTCTGCAGAGGGGCGGAATGGTGACCTGTTCTTCAATCACATTTAAAGCATGGTGAGCAATTGTCCTATCCAGCGGAATGGCATTGTCCCTGGAAAGTATCGATTGGGATCGTACGTCAATGACAGCGCCGTGCTGAATTAAGAAATGCATGCCTAGAATAACGTTCCTCGAACAGTGCTGCTGGACCACAAAGCTCGCCGGATACGTCTGGCCGTCAATCGTGACTCTGGCCGTGGAGACTCTAGTCGGTGTTATCAGGTGACCTCCAGCTGTCCAGATTTCTGGTCCATTCCAAGCGGTCTTCACTTTCTTCAGCTTGCCGGTGAACGGCCCACTGATGACGGGATGGTCGGCTCCAGTGCCGACGACCCCAACCCCACGAGAGAGGACTGGGAGGCGGCCCTGCTCAGCTGTCAGAACCTCAAGGCCCAAAAGGCCCTGGTTCAACAGACGCGGGCGGCATTGCTTGCCAATGGCGCTCTGGAATAGGGGCTCCACCTAGTACCCCAATCACCTTACCTCTCTGTAACCATTTAATGGTTAATAAATGTTTTGATTCACCACCACAGCGGTGGCGCTGTGGCTGTCGATGAGAATTTCTAGGTCGCTAGTTCGTCGTCTGGCGTTTTCATTTCATTTCATTTATTTATTTTGGCATTTTCACAAAATGCCCACGAAGGGGGCAAAAGGAGAGTGTGTCTCCTGACTTGGCCCACTCTTCGTGAGGCACCTCGGGCAGGTACAGCATGACAGCACATAGAGATATACAAATATATATACAAACAATAAATAAACGAGGAATACTACAACAGCTAACAGGAGAAATAAAAGATGAGAGTAAAGCTGTCCCTCCGCAAGAAATACAAGTTGCACTATCATCACCAGCATTTAACACATGTTCAAACACATACAAATTGAAATGTATTATAAAAAAACAATGAGTACATGCCTTCAACACTTCAGCACATTACAGCACATTCAATTTATTACATTCATAATTTGTTTCCTGAATTTTGTAACGTTTTTAGCCTCCCTAGCATATTCAATTTGAGGAATGTTGTTGCACAAGCGAACAATTTGATTATCAATTGACTGTACACCATAGTTGGTCCGGCACATGGGCCCGACGAATGCAACAGTGCGCAGATTATATATAAGATCTCTGCTTAAATATGTATCAGAAAAAAATTGAAAGTTATCTTTAATTTTTTTAAAGATTAACATAGCTAGTTGCATCCTATAGCACTCTGGGAATGGCAGTACATTATACACACGAAAAAAGAGATATGTCTGTGGGGACCGATGTAGTTATTAAACTTAGTGCGCGTCTTTGGAGAAGAATAATCCTTTCACTGTTTGTTTTGTTACACGTACCCCCAGACTAGAATGCAATACATGATTTGTGAGTGGATAAAAGAAAAATAAAGCTGCCGTTTAATTCTCCCTGGAAGGAGATGCTGCAGACGTCGAATTAGGCCGATAGACCTTGATATTTTTATTCGAAGGTTGTCCACATGGTCAGACCAACTAAGGTCGCTTTGAAAGCATACGCCGAGGAACTGAATTTTATTTACCTGCTTTATAATTTCTCCGTTGAAAATCAAAGAGATAGCATGATCAACAGGCCTATTTTTTTTGCTTAAAGAGCATAAATTTCGTTTTTTTTTATGTTTAATTCTAGCTGATTGACTGTAAGCCATGATTTCAGTTCATTCATCCAGAGATTTGCGGTTATCTCAATATCACGGAGATCTAAACCAGAAAAGAATGCATTTGTATCGTCGGCGTACATGACTATGTTTGGTGTGAAAGGAATGCTTACTATGTCGTTGATATAAAGTATAAAAAGTAAAGGACCAAGTATGGATCCCTGGGGAACCCCATACTTAATTACACCCAGGTCAGACCTAAAATTATGAAGCTGCACATATTGTTTTCTGGCCCAGAGATAGCTTTTCATTAGATCAAGCGCAATCCCGCGTATTCCATACATTTGCAGTTTCCTAATTAATATGTCATGCTTTATGGAATCAAAAGCCTTACGGAAATCCAGAAATATTCCTAGAGTGTAAAGCTTTTTCTCAAAATTATGAAGTAGGCTATCCTTAATACGGAGTAGAGCCGTCTGAGTTGATCTACCTGGTTGGAATCCACACTGTTCTTCACAAATAACATTTCTGTTTGCTATAAAAGAATATACCCTCTTATATATCAGGTGTTCCGCGACCTTAGAGAAAAGCGGCAATATGGATATTGGGCGATAATTATGAAGTTCATTTTTGTTACCTCCTTTAAAAATGATTGTTACGCGAGCTATTTTCATGGGGCATAGAAAAATTCCCGTCAAAAAGATTCTGTTGCATATGTAAGTGAATGGAGTGACAATGGAATCAATAATTGCCTTGATAGGTGCTGTAGCAATGCCATCTTCGCCTGGTGAGCTATTCTTTAGTGAGCATATGGCAGTGTCTACGTCTTGCTCGGTAACGGGTGATAAAAACAAAGAATTAGTGAAATGGTTTTTGAATATAGCATTCGGCCGGTTTAAGGTCAGACTCTTGCGCCACATTACTTGACGATCCTGCATCCAGGAAGTAAAGGTTAAATTTGTCTGCCAGTGCCTTGCCACTATAGTGAATGTCGTTTATCTGTATATCGCTAGGGACGGTGGCCTGTTTTCTTCCTATCATTTTTTTATTAACTGAATTCCAAAACATTTTTGAGTTATCAATCATTGAAGAAAACTTGTAGGCATAGAAATGTATTTTTGCCTTCCTTAGGTCCCCGTTTAGTTTGTTTCTGGAACTTTTTGAACTCAGTGAGGTCACTTTGTTCTTTTGTTTTCAAGAAATGATGGAAAAGTGTTTTTTTCATTTATCCGCTTAAGAAGTGCCGGCGTAATCCACTCTTTTCTTGCTCTCTTGTGTTTCCTTACAACAACGTACGGGAAAGCAGTATTGTAATGACCAAGAATTTTCGCCATAAACAGGTTGTATGCCTTAGACGGGTCAGGTTCTCGGTACAGGTCCTCCCAATTGCAGTCAAGCATTAGAGAACGAAATCGGAGGATATTTGTATCGTTTATATTGCCACGCGTTTTGTATTATACTTGTGCTGTATTCAGTTTACGCCCACAAAGACTGTAAGCAATGCTCAGCGCAACCGCGCCTCATTTTTTCTAGAAGCTTCGCGATTATTGTAGATCGTTGTGTTAAGATTGCGCGCAAGCCGCGTACACGCGAGCTTATTCCAGAGCTTTCGCGACAGCCAGTGATAAGACTGGAATATTCGATGACACGCGTATAAATGCCGACGCGCTTCACCGTTTGCCAGTTGATCGACGGTCGACGCTCCGTTCGGGCCGCTATCAGTGCCAGTGCTTATTGCTGCAATCTGACTTTCCGTTTACCGGCCACAAGTTCGGCCTAATAAACAGTTTCATCTTGAACATACCGACTGCTGCTTGGGTCAACGTCACGACCACGTGACATCTGGTGGAGGTGCTTCACGGCCCATGTACCGAACGCCCCCGTCAGCCGTGAACCCAGCCCACGTCGCGAAGAAGACACCGACGCCATCAGTGACAGTCGGGCCAGCCGCAGGCTGAAAGGACTCCCCCCGCAGCACGGACTGCTACCGGACAAGCCAAAGGCCACGGTGACGAAGACGACAGGGACAATGACAGCCGCCGTGTCCCCAGCAACGATCGTGATCCAGCCACCGAGAGAGCCACCTCCGACTTTCCAATGGATCGCCAAGGTGAGGGACCCCGAGACCTGGGCTGGAGACGTACGAACGCGTCGCGACTATGAACAACTGGGACTCCGACGAAAAACTCCGACGCGCCTACTTCTACCTCGAAGACGCCGCGAGGACGTGGTTCGAGAACCGGGAGTCCATGCTTCGAACGTGGGACCTCTTTCGTGGCGCCTTCTTGAGACGTTCGCGAGCGTCGTCCGAAGGGAAACGGCCGCCGCCTTACTGGACACACGAGTGCAGCTCCCGAATGAGAGCGTCACTGATCTTTACGGAGGAGATGACGCGGCTTTTCCGGCACGCCGACGCTGACATGCCCGAGGAAAAAAGGGTTCGGTTCCTCATGAGGGGAGTAAAGGAAGAACTTTTCGCCGGACTTGTGCGCAACCCCCCGAAGACGGTCTCGGAATTCGCCTCGGAGGCCACTACCATCGAGAAAGCGCTGGAACTCCGCAACAGGCAATACAACCGCCGCCTGCCTACGACGAGCTACGCGGATGTTCAAGCGCTGAAAGCCGACGACCTACGCGAGACGATCCGAGCGATCGTTCGAGAGGAACTGCGCAAGCTCTACCCTCGACCCAGCCTCAAGTGGACTCGATCGCCGACATTATTCGTGACGAAGTCCAGCAAGCGTTGGGAATTCCCGAACAAACGCAGCCCCAGCCGCAGGTCTTGAGTTACGCCGCTGCAGCCCGACGCTACGCACCCTCTCAACGCCCCCGTCAGGACGCCGCACAGCAGCACTACCGTCGCCAGACGCCGCCACCACCACCGCCATCTCGCCCGCCTGCAGGCCAGCGGTACACGCCGAGGAAGACCGACATCTGGCGAGCCCCGACCACCGTCCACTCTGCTACCATTGCGGAGAAGGGCCACACGTACCGCCGATGCCAGTACCGACAGATGGGGCTACGCGGATTCGCCGTCAACGCGCCGCGTCCGCAGCCAGGCGAACGGCCTCGCGACATCGACGACTACCTCTCCGAACACAGTGGGCAAGAACGACGACCTTCCCGCTCGCCGTCGCCCGGCCGCTTACATGTCACCGCACCGCCGGCAGTACACTGGCCCAAACCGGCTGGTCGCCTAGCCCGTATCCGGGAAACTCAAGGGCAGCAACCGATGGAGGTGCGGTTGCTGTACGACGAAATGCCGAAGATCCTCCGCGGCCGCCGACGACGACAACGCGAGGAAACCAGAACACGACGCCAAGCAGACGAAGCCCTGCTGACGAAACGTCGCGGACCGACGAAGACGTGACGATGCAACAAGGAAGCAGCGCAACAAATCGATGTAGCCGTGATCCGATACACGCCGCGACCCAACCGCAACGGACGACGACGAACCAGCGACCTCGACGTAATATTCGACGGTCACAACGTCACCGCTCTCATCGACACTGGAGCCGACTATTCCGTCGTCAGTGGGCTTTTCGCGACGAAGCTGAAGAAAGTGAAGGAAGACTGTTTGGCAAGGCCCTGAAATCCGTACCGCTGGGGGTCATCTAATAACGCCAGCCGGTGTTTGCACAGCAAGAGTCACCATCAATAACCGGACCTATCCAGCCAACTTTCTAATCCTACAGCACTGCTCCAGGAAGTAATACTTGGGATGGACTTCCTAAGTAAACACGGCGCCGTCATCGACCCTAAGGTCTCAGTCGATAACACTAACCGCAGCAAAAGGCGCTGCCTACCCAGACGACGCCATGGAGCCATGCATTGAACGTGATAGAAGAGCACGTCACCGTTCCACCTCTCTCCAGCGTCATCATTTCCGTCGGCACCGAAAACCGGCAGACTTCGAAGGCGTCATCGAGGGTGATCAACACCTGTAAACCGTCAGATTTGGTGCTCGCACGAGGATCGCCGAGTTGCGTGAAGGGGAAAGCAAACAGTGATGCTTACGAACTTCAGCAACGAATACAAGCACGTGAGCAAAGGCACGACGGTCGCCCTACATCGAAGACATCGTGGATACCAGTGACGCCTTCGCCCTCGCCGAGTTTACTGAACACGCTACGACGAACCAAGCTCGTCAACTAACTTCGACATCAATCCGAGCCTTCCGACGCATAAACAAGAACAGCTCAATAGCCTGCTCCTGCAATACAAGCGATTGCTTTTCGTCGTCGTCCAGAGTTCGACAGACCCCAGTCGCGCAACACCGCATCATAACAGAGGAAAGTTCCAGGCCACTACGTCAGAGCCCGTACAGAGTTTCAACGCGGGAACGCGAGGCAATAAAGAAACAAGTCGACGAAATGCTACGCGACGACATCATCCAGCCTTCAAAGAGTCCGTGGGCGTCACCCGTGGTGTTAGTGAAGAAAAAGGACGGAACCCTACGCTTCTGCGTCGATTATCGCCGCCTGAACAAAATAACGAAGAAGGACGTACCCTCTCCCACGGATAGACGACACCCTCGATCGACTGCACAATGCGAGGTACTTTTCGTCGATGGACCTCAAGACCGGTTATTGGCAAATCGAAGTCGACGAGAGAGACCGAGAGAAGACCGCGTTTATAACACCAGACGGCCTCTTCGAGTTCAAGGTCATGCCCTTTGGTCTCTGCTCGGCGCCTGCGACTTTCCAACGGGTTATGGACACAGTACTGGCAGGACTGAAGTGGCAGACTTGCCTCGTGTACCTGGACGACGTCATTGTGTTTGCTTCCAACTTCGACGAACACCTCCGGCGACTTGACGCAGTACTTCAAGCAATCAAGACCTCCGGCCTCACTTTGAAGCCTGAAAAGTGCCGCTTCGCATACGAGGAGCTCTTGTTCTTGGGTCACGTGATCAGCAAGTCCGGAGTACGCCCCGATCCTCAAAAGACAGCCGCCATCGCTACATTCCCGCCACCCGCCGACAAGAAGGCCGTCCGTCGATTTCTCGGCCTGTGCGCCTATTACAGGCGGTTCGTCAAAAAATTTTGCCCGCATCGCCGAGCCACTCACTAACCTTACCAGAACCGACGTCGAGTTCAAGTGGGAAACACCGCAAGAGGAAGCATTTCAAGAACTAAAACGACGCCTGCAAATGCCTCCGTTACTTGCGCATTTTGACGAACGCGGCGAAACAGAAGTGCACACCGACGCAAGCAGCGTGGGACCCGGCGCCGTCCTTGTGCAGAAGACGGACGGACTGGAAAGGGTTATCAGTTATGCTAGCCGGTCGCTATCCAAGGCAGAGGCCAACTATTCAACAACAGAAAAAGAGTGCCTCGCCATCATCTGGGCTACGTCGAAGTTTCGCCCCTACCTCTACGGTAGGCCCTTCAAAGTTGTGAGCGACCACCACGCCTTGTGTTGGCTAGCTAACTTGAAAGACCCTTCAGGTCGTCTCGCAAGATGGAGTCTCAGACTTCAAGAATTCGACGTTACCGTCGTTTACAAGTCCGGACGAAAGCATTCTGACGCCGACCTGCTTGTCTCGCGCCCCCCGTCGACCCGCCGCCACAGGACGACCTTAATGATGACTGCTTCTTGGGAACCATAAGCGCCGATGACTTCGCCGAACGACAGCGAGCCGATCCGGAACTCAGGGGCCTTATGGAGTACCTCGAGGGCAAGGCCGCCATGGCTCCAAAGGTATTCAGACGAGGACTGAGTCGTTTTTCTTGCGGAACGGCATTCTCCTAAAGAAAAACTTCTCCCCACTTCGGGCCGACTCCCCTCCTCGTGGTGCCTTCAGCGTTACGTCCCGAAGTTCTGGACGCTCTGCATGACGACCCGACGGCTGGACACCTTGGATTTTCCCGTACGCTCGCGAGGATACAACAAAAATACTACTGGCCTCGCCTCGCTGCCGACGTCACCCACTACGTGAAGACCTGTCGAGATTGTCAACGACGGAAGACACCACCCACTAGGCCAGCCGGACTTCTGCAACCCATCGAGCCACCTCGCCGACCGTTCCAGCAAATCGGCATGGACTTACTGGGGCCGTTCCCGACGTCGAATTCCGGAAACAAATGGATCGTCGTAGCAACGGACTACCTCACCCGCTACGCCGAGACAAGGGCGCTGCCCAAGGGCAGTGCAGCCGAGGTAGCAAAGTTCTTCGTCGAGAACATCGTACTGCGTCATGGCGCCCCCAGAGGTCCTCATTACCGACAGAGGTACGGCCTTTACAGCGGACCTAACGCAGGCGATACTGAGGTACAGCCAAACAAGTCACCGCCGGACCACCGCCTACCACCCGCAGACCAATGGCCTCACCGAGCGTCTAAATAAGACCATCGCCGATATGCTGGCCATGTACGTCGACGTCGAGCACAAGACGTGGGATGCCATCCTTCCGTATGTAACCTTTGCATACAACACGGCGGTACAAGAAACGACGCAGATGACGCCGTATGGATTGGTCTACGGAAGGACCCCGGCAACGACGCTCGACGCCATGTTGCCCAATGTCTCCGACGAGGAAAACGTCGACGTCACCGTGTACCTTCAGCGCGCCGAAGAAGCCAGACAACTCGCCCGTCTGCGCATCCAGAGCCAGCAAAAGACCGACAGCCGTCGCTACAACCTTCGAAGACGCCACATGGAATACCAACCCGGTGACCGTGTATGGGTCTGGACGCCAGTTCGCCGACGGGGACTTAGCGAGAAGCTTCTTCGAAGATACTTCGGACCCTACAGGGTACTTCGACGTCTCGGCGTACTCGACTATGAGGTTGTCCCTGACGGCATTACGAACTTCTCAGCGCGGCGCCGTGCGCGACCTGAAGTCGTCCACGTCGTGCGCCTCAAGCCCTATTACGCGCGTTAGTGAACCTGAAGACTGTAATTTTTGCTTTATTATTGTACTTTCGTGCTTATTGTTTATTGTACTTTCTTGCTTTGTTATTGTTATTTATTGTTGCACGAACCCTCCCCCCCCTCCCCCCGTGTTCTGTTTTAAGCATCGGGACGATGCTTTTTCAGAGGGGGGCATTGCCACGCGCGTTTTGTATTATACTTGTGCTGTATTCAGTTTACGCCCACAAAGACTGTAAGCAATGCTCAGCGCAAACCGCGCCTCATTTTTCTAGAAGCTTCGCGATTATTGTAGATCGTTGTGTTAAGATTGCGCGCAAGCCGCGTACACGCGAGCTTATTCCAGAGCTTTCGCGACAGCCAGTGATAAGACTGGAATATTCGATGACACGCGTATAAATGCCGACGCGCTTCACCGTTTGCCAGTTGATCGACGGTCGACGCTCCGTTCGCCGCTATCAGTGCCAGTGCTTATTGCTGTAATCTGACTTTCCGTTTACCGGCCACAAGTTCGGCCTAATAAACAGTTTCATCTTGAACATACCGACTGCTGCTTGGGTCAACGTCACGACCACGTGACAATATCTCTACGCATATATTTTGCAGATTTCTGCATTTCAGGCATTGTTAATAGCGCAAAAAAAGGCAAGTGGTCACTGATACCTGAGCTGAATACTCCGGCTGATGCATTTTCGGGAGATAAATTAGTGAAAAGGAGATCAATGATCGTTTCTGATTTGCTAGTTATTCTGGTAGGAGTGTTAATGATGTTTTCGCAACCATAGGACAACATTAATTCCATTAGTTTTAGTTTGGAAGGACTATCTTTTGTGACATCAATATTAAAGTCACCAAATGATACCACGAGCCACCGATTAGAATTGGCATGATGAAGGAGCTTCTCTAAGAACTCAAGAAGAGCATCAGTGCTACTATCTGGGGGGCGGTAGATCAGTACTATTACAACCTTGTTGTGTATCACAGTAACTGCTTCAAAATTCTTACAGACATTCTTACTGCGGTTCTGATCCGCAGTAAAGCAAAAGCTATAATAAATTTCTTTCCAGTTTCATCGCTAGAAGAGTAAAACTATGCGGCGAAGCAGAAACGGTGATAATTACTTCTGTTCATTCCCTTAGCTTTTATTCTGGCTTTGTTTTTTTTTTTTGTTTTTTTTTTTCAACACGATTTCATCACACGTGAGTGAACTGTGGTGAACCTTAATTCATTTTGTTGCCATGCCTTTTACTTTACCGCCCCCCTGAAAAAAAAATAAGAAAAGGTAACTCAGTCGGACCTAGCCCTGTCCATCGATTATTCAAGCATCATTTTTTTTGTTACTCTTCTGATAAAAGGGGTTCAAATGTATCCCTTTCTACCGGAAATATTTTTTTCCATCCTCCTTACAAATACAAGCGGCAGCATGCTAGCACTAAACGTTAATGGCGAATATTGAGCCTGAACGACCTCGCTGATACCACGGACATTCAATTTCGAGCTGGTCAGATCACGTATACTGTGTCTGCATAGCTCGTCATCATTTTTTTCCCTTCTCCCTCGTTCTCTCTGGGTGAATCTTTGGAAAACAAATAGACAGATGCGGCCACACGTACATCACGTCTTGCCTTCTCGGGAAGACGTGACTCGCGGTTGCCGTATATCAATCTAAGTGGAGAGTGCCAGTGATATGGGTCACACTCCCGTGTTCTTTTTAAGATATTTTTTCTTAACCTCGAAGTAGACAGAATGTTCTGCCTTTTTTAAAGCACGTGGCGTGAGATAAAGGCAAGGAGTTTTAGTACAATTCGAAAATGAAGTGTTAGGCGATGTTTGAAAATTTATTTCAATATGCAAAAATATTTTAAATATATTGCCAAACGGTGGCCCAATATGTTCTAAGCTTTTTTTTCAATAAAAATAATCAGAATTACTCGGGTAATGTGTCGTGAAACTACGATATGTTTATCAGGGTCGTCATAACGTAGAGCTGCGCAAACTCCGACCACCTGGGGTTCTTTAACCCGCACCAAGAGCTACATACGCGGGCATCTAGCATTGCACATGCAGTCGAAATGCGGCCGCCGCTGCCCGGACAATAACTGCACAACTCGATTGCTGCACTGAAATTGATCGAAGACAACACTGAACAGCATTTTTTATTAAAATTTACCGCTTCGTACCTCTGATTTTACTGACATTTCTTCTTTCTTTAGTTTATGTTTATTGTTCTTACTTATATTTCATTTCATTGTTTTCATTACATTTCTTTGTTTGCCTTTTACATTACTGCTTGTTTATTTCGGTCTGAAATCAGACCTCGCAAATCACCATACGCTGTTATAGAATATCGATAGAAATGGCAATGGAAGGGAGTGTCTTAAAAAAACTCTTAAAAAAGGAAAAGCTGTACAACACAGCACTAAAATATTATTTGCTCTTAAAAGAGAGCCGGTGCCATTACACTGGCGAAATTCCGATAAATTTACTTCACCATGGCGTACTGTAAAACGCGTGCGTATGCACATGAAGAGGTTAGGCTGAAGAAATCGCAAACTGCTGACGAAAACAGTAGAATGTCCATTGTGGCCTCGCGCATGTCGTTGATCGGACATGCCATAATAGCTGGCCACAGAAATCACAAACTGACGTTTACGTTTGGTAAAAAGATTACTAGTTTGCGTCGAACAAGTTCATCTCAGCATAGGATGATCACAGTGCAGATTCAGTAATGTACGCTTGTGTGCGTATTCTTCCGATCGTTCGTCTCGACCGCCCCTCCTCCGTGCCTTAATGAAAAGCGTGTTAAAAAAACTGAACTTGTCCAACAGCTGTATTGTTCAGGAAAAAAGGAATACTATACACAAAGCAAATGTATTAAAATGAAAGGGACAAGATGAAAAAAGAAAAATTACACCATCTCCCGCTAAAGGGAACCATGTGTAGATGTGAAGCAGCGGGCGCTAACGCTTACACTGGCGGCGGCGTTGACGCTGGCGCTCATCGCAGCGTTGCGCAGGAGAGAAAACTGGGGAGGCGCAAAGCAGGCAGTGATGGAGCAGTTTTTCCTACTAGAACATGCCAATCGCTGCTAATGGGCAATGAGAGACAGAAGACTCCGACTGGACAAAGAGACCCGCACTCCGCTTTTAGTTAACGTGCACGCTGCGAATTTTTATTGTTCAACAACGCACAGGAGAAATCTCTCACCGGCACCACCTTGGAGGTCAAGATCCATTGCTATATATACGGGATGGCCAGTGAACGGTTGTGCAGCGCGAGCAGTCGGTTTTTTCAACCAAGAAACTCGCTAGCAGACGCTGCCTGCGTCGGCGTCGCGAGGCGAGAGAGGGAGGAGCGTAGGAGAGGAGAGAGAGGGGGGGTGACACGCATGCGCAGTGGGAGGTGTGAACGCCGTGGGCAGGGATGCGTAGAGGAGAGAGGGGGGGAGCATAGGAGAGGAGAGAGAGGGGGGGACGCGCATGCGCAGGGGGGAGTTAGACGCCGCGGGCAGGGATGGAGAGAGGGGGGGAGTGTAAGAGGGGAGAGAGGGAAGGGAGGCGCATGCGCAGTGTGGGTGTGGTTGCCGCGGGGGAGGGATGCCTAGAGGAGAAAGAGGGGGAGAGGAGGTTTTTTATTTTTATTTTTTTTAACTGTTTGCGCATGCGCAGTAAGGGTGGGCACGCGGCACACCACCACCACCACCACCACCACCACCACCGGATTAAGCTTCGCCATAAGATGCTTCACATCTAAAACAAAACGAAGAAGCCTTATAACACGCGGGCATGGCATACGTTAGATTTCCGATAGGTGTAACTGCACATTCACCCATGCGTCGATGTGTTACACTGCCAACCATGCGGTCAAAAGAGTACTGGGGACAAAGGGAGCCGTAAAACGGTGAAGCGAGCATACACGCTTCATGCACCACCCAAGTCTGACGGCCTGAAGGTTTCTTTCGGATGGGGCGACACAAGAGACGAAAGGACACAGACGCAGGATCAGCAACAGAGAGAGGGTTAAAAGCATAGGTGAGAAAGAGACGGATTGCGTCGGCAATTCTTGCGCGTCACCATCATTGTTGTTTATTTTTTTCTTGTTTGTTCGATCTAGTGTCCCGCGGGCGCCATGCCCGTTGTCTGAGATGGAATGACCGATTTGTGCAGAAGGAGCAGGGCGGTCTAGCGCGCCGATCAACCGACTTCGATCAGTGCGTTTGGCTTCTCGTTTCCGCTTGCCTTGAATACATTACCTTTTTTTTCTCTGGCTATCACGGCATGCTGTCCGCGTGGCAGCACAAAAGTCGGCGCGCCGGCGAAGCACGAACGGACGCATTGTCTTCTGCGGTTGTTTACCTCGTATCTTTATACCCGGAGTGTCGCGTATGCATTCAGTGGTAATTTCTCGCGAATAGCGCCTCAGTGCCATTTTGACTATGTTCTACTTACGCCGCAGTTTGTGTGGCGCTGCCAGCACTTCTTTTTAGCATAGCGCACTAGCAGGACATACGCGCCCATGCGAGTGAGTGAGTGAGTGAGTGAGTGAGTGAGTGAGTGAGTGAGTGAGTGAGTGAGTGAGTGAGTGAGTGAGTGAGTGAGTGAGTGAGTGAGTGAGTGAGTGAGTGAG
Organism: Rhipicephalus appendiculatus; assembly: GCA_030522465.1. Classification (NCBI taxonomy): domain Eukaryota; kingdom Metazoa; phylum Arthropoda; class Arachnida; order Ixodida; family Ixodidae; genus Rhipicephalus; species Rhipicephalus appendiculatus. Next base: position 44,319 of record JALIZH010012489.1, read on the forward strand.
TGAGTGAGTGAGTGAGTGAGTGAGTGAGTGAGTGAGTGAGTGAGTGAGTGAGTGAGTGAGTGAGTGAGTGAGTGAGCATTGGTGGGCAGTATGAGTGCATGAATCATTGAATTTATCCGTCAGTCTGTTAAGGATAAGTGTGTGTCGATGATTGACGAGATCCAATCAGTGAACAACAGAGGAAAGTAATGCGTGCTTGGGAAAGGCAGTCAGTAACTGAAGAATTGGGAGAATGGATCAGTAAGTGACCGAGCGAGCGACACGACGAAATTACGTAAATACGGCACAGAGAACTATGGGCGTTATGTGAAATCGCTTGTGAATTTGGTCACTATATTACTTGCTATTTGTAATAAAGGAGGCAAAATTAAGTCACTGAAGCGATGAGAAAATGAACAAAGTAGTAAACAAAATGGCGAAAGTAAGTTCACATGATTGATCGATCAAGACAAGAACTAAGGTAGTGCAAAATTTATTGAGTGGCAGACAGCATACTTTTTCTCCGCACATGCTTATTGGTTATTTGCCGGCAACACAGAACAAGCTCTCGCAAAAGCTCGAACCACGACAAAAAAAAAAAAAACGAACGACAAAACAATGAGTTGCAGACGCGAATTATTGATCCTATCACCAGGGCTCCTGCGCACGCATCAATTCATATGAGAAAAAAGCAGTTCACTGCTCAAATAGCTTTGAAATATTATTATGCACACGTGGCATAAAACTTTTTTCTTTACGATCCTTTCATCGCGTTCATTCACGTATAATATTTAGGAGCCCATTTTGGTAAATCAAATGCTAGAGCGCTTGGTTTTGCGTTGTGTAAAGGACCGACTGCATTGAGCCTTTCATTCTGAAACACGACTACGTTTACTTTCTATTTTGTTCTATATACCGGAGTTTCAACCATTTTTCAATCACGCACCCATGTTCGGGGCATTCAAATTTACCGCGTTTGCGTTTCGCTTAAGTTTTCTTGTTATAAGTAAAGACAAAAATAAAAATTTCAGAATAGTGATGATACGAATTTTCAAAAATTGAGCATTAAGGTGCACGAACGTTTGAACTTTACAAGATGTCACGGTAAATGTGTAGCTATAAGTTACACAGGTAACATGGCCAGAAAAGAAAACGAAAATTGAACAGGAAATTAGGCTTGTGCATTCGCTGGTCATATGTCATAAATTAGCCTTTGTAGTTTACTTGTTATTTGTTTGTGCTTGCAGATTTTAACGCAGTTTTCATGAACAGCGCCAAAAAGTGTATTGTAAATCTTGTGTTGTTCCATTTTTGTTCATCGCGAAGATATCAGAGATAAAGCAAGCTCATTTTTACAGCAACAATAAATTTGTGTTCACCGCGAGATCAAACAGAGCCGGCGCCTAGCGGTGAATGGACGAAACCTCGGAGTGTGGATGCCGGTCAGCCGTGGAACGTGGCCGCTTCAGCAGCATTGTAGCACTGTAGGCGGTGTTCGTACTTTGCGAACTCACGATGGAAGTTGATCACGACGGTTTGGTGGACAGTAGCTAACCTGCCAACATCGTAATCTTTGCTTTTTGCAGCGGAAGTTCGTAACGTCTATCGCTACACTATTAGTTAAATCCTATCTAGAATGCACGCATTCAGGCAGAAAATCCCGTCAAATTATGACCCCTTCTAATCAGTTCGTTAGGGGTCCCAGAGGAAGCGACCCTATTCGAAGTGGCCTTCAGAATCGCCGTGACGACGCTTAGCCGGAATTTGAAGTCAGATTTTTTCTGACTAGGCACGCCCTGCGGTTACGCGTGACGGCCCTGCAGGCGGCCTGTTTG